>PVHT020000022.1:16930894-16976457 GCA_004024745.2 Catagonus wagneri | reverse complement strand
AGCAACGCAGGATCCGAGCCGCGTCTGCAACCTACACCACAGCTCACGGCAACGCCGGATCGTTAACCCACTGAGCAAGGGCAGGGATCGAACCCGCAACCTCATGGTTCCTAGTCGGATTCGTTAACCACTGCGCCACGACGGGAACTCCAAGAGTTTAGATTTTAAAATCTAAAAATGCTTAGGTTCCAGCCAGTTTTCCACAGTTTGTCCCACTCTGTTTTTAGGAGCTGCTCTTTGAGACAAAAGTTTCTTTAGTAAAATAAATTTGGGAAAGGCTATATAGTTTATTCTCCTCTTAAGAGCCACAGTGCATATTAAGATTTTTTTTTTGTCTTTTTGCCTTTTTCTTAGGGCCACACTCACGACATATGGACGTTCCCTGGCTAGGGGTCTAACCAGAGCTGTAGCCACCGGCCTTCGCCACAGCCACAGCAACGCGGGATCTGAGCCGCGTCTGCAACCTACACCACAGCTCACGGCAACGCCGGATCCTTAACCCACTGAGCAAGGCCAGGGATCGAACCTGCAACCTCATGGTTCCTAGTCGGATTCGTTAACCACTGAGCCATGACGGGAACTCCGCATATTAAGATTTTAGAGTTTCCAAGATGTTCTATAATGTTCTATAATGTTCTGTAATATAGGAAACTGACCGAATTTATTTACCCAACATACATATGTTTTTTCCTCACATATTTTCTTTCAACAGTTTTCAAAACTAGAGTTCCACAGAAAATTCTCTGTGAAGTATAGGAGTAGATACTTTTGAGGTGGACAAATGTGTAAAGGACCGTTTTAGAGAACAGAGTACTTGGAGGAAATGTTGGAGAATTATTAAGACTGAAGACTTTCAAGTGGATAGTAAAAGTACAGATATAACTTAGGGTTCCCATTTTGCTTCTATTAGAAACTTAATTCTTAGCAGAATCAAACCATTTTTATTTGATATTTAATTATAGACCCTCTTCCTCTATGTGCCTAAATACAATGAAAGAGCAGCATAGTAATAATTTAACATTTGTCAACAGAATGAGTGAATTTAAAAATATGTTAGTCTCTGGAGTTCCCACATGGCTTAGTAGGTTAAAGATCTGGAATTGACACTGCTGTGGCTCTGGTTACAGCTGTGGTGTGGGTTCAGTTCCCTGGCCCAGGAAATCCTGCATGCCCTGGTGTGGCCAAAAAAAAAGTTATTTTCATCCATCCCTCAAAATATACCAAGAGGAACACACACTTTGTTTCCTCTTTATTATGATTTAATCACTGGAAAGTAGTCTTCCACTACAACCATTGTGTCTTCAGAAAGCAGAATGTTGTTAATTTCATTTTCAAGTGAAAACCAAGGAGGTTAAGTGCTCAAGGTCACACAGCTATGCTTAGTTTTCATCCAAGATTTCTTGGCTCCTTGCTTCTGGAAAGGAAGAGATGGAGGTGGCTGTCTGAGGCAACATGTCTGGGAGAATAGCCAGCCCCCAGCTCCTGGAAAACATCTCGTTTTCAGTCACCCTGAGAGTCACTAAGTCAGCCACTGAAGATGCAGAATTCAAACCCAGTTCTTCAACATCCTCTTCTGCTCTTCTGTCCTTGGAACTGGTATTTCAAAAATGTTCTGGTTTTTAAATCAAGATTTATTATTCTGCCATAAATAAAACAAAACAAAAACAAAAAGGTGCAATCTCGGTATGAAGTTAAGCATAGCTAGGACTTCTCCTCTCCCTTTGGAGGTTTCAACTCTCTCTCTCTTTCTTGGCTCAGAGACATACTGGGGCAGGAAACACAGCTCTCAGGACACTCTGATCCTCCTTTTTTGGCAACTAACAGCTTCTGACCAGAAAATTCCCTCCTGTCTTCTTCACCAGGATGGCTCAATGGTTTCTTAAACAGTATTGACCTAAAACAAATAGACTGCCAGTTATTGCTCCAGCAAAAATGGTTTTAGTCAGGAACTCCAGTTCTGGGTCTGCAACCATGGTCAGCCTGGGGCAATACTTCCCAACAGCAAGGATAGGGGAACACTTTTAAAGAGGGGAAAAGGGAAGGAGGGTTCTCATAAGCAAAGAATTCGCTGGAGGAACTGAGAGTTGGAAGAATAATGGCTTTTCATTGGCTACAGTGCAACAGTCTCTCATTGGCTGGGTTCTTGCCAGGCAAGAAGAGAAAGTCTTTCTTCTTATTATTGGGTCTGTTACCCAGTAGGGCATGAGAGCTTCCTCTTCTGGCCTCCCAACTCTATTTTTATTGAGGGTTTTTAAAATCAATTTTAACAATGAATTTAGACTCTACAAAAAATAGGAAGAGCCGCTGTCTTCAGGCTGCTTCTGCCTTCAAACCTTCCAAAAATTCCTAAGGAAGAAAATATGTAAGTTCAAATACTACTTAAAATTGGGGAGAGGAAAAATTTAAGAAGAATATGCAAAACAAAACTGTAGTAATCATTGCAGTGACAATAACTATTATAGCTACCCTTTACTGAGTGCCTTTTGTCACTCACTTTGATAAATACTTTTTTCACTAGTTTGTGTAATCCTACCTTATAAGGTAGATCTTATAGATGACAAAAATGATGCTTAAAGGAGTAATAAATATCTAGTTCTGCCTAAGTCACACAACTAGTGAAATGGCAGTGCTAGAAGCTCACCTACCGCTTCCCTCCAGAGCGCCTATACATATTATCTGCATTACTCCTAGGAATTCAGAATGGGACACTCCTGAAAAGTTAGGATGGCAGTATGTTTTGTATCAATAAAACTGATTAGTTCTTAAATTAGTGACATCAGTGGAACCAGACGTCAGAGGTATAGTACATGGGTAGGACTGTTAATTTTTCTCCTCTGGTCAAGACTGGGTCTCTGACCTCAGCCAGTTGGCCGCCATATAAAATGTGCTCTTAAGAGATTAGATAACAACCCTGGATGACTTTGTGAAATCCATCAAAACTACACAGAAAAAGGCACCTAAGGTGAAAGTTCTGCTATTGTTGGTCAGTGCCATCATCGTTGCCTGAGAAAGACAGTTATATAAAACCCGGAAATTAAGTATCCCTGAGGAACTCAATGGTCCGAGCACAAAGCTCCATTTGTTGATGACATGGCCTCAGTGGAGCAGTTTGGCAATAAAGATATATTAGTTTTAGCATGAGATTAAAGGGTTTAAAAGTTTTAGCATAGGATTAAAGAGTTTAAAAAGTCCATATGAGGTCTCTTAGAGTCAAAATGAGGTGAAGAAGAAATGGAAATTTTCTTTTTATAGAGATAAAAAACTAATTGATATTTGTCTGAAAATTATACCTGTTTTAAAAATGGAAAAAAAAAAAAACTAAAGGCTTACCTGATATTATATGGAATGTGGTTGACACTAATCCTATAGTACATAATATTTCTTCCAAAGCTTTCACAATTTTATATTTGATTGTAAGAATCTCTGTACAAATATGATGGAAGCAAGGTAGCTTAATATTGTAAACACTTTGCAACTTTTATAACTTGAATGTATTTTAGCTTGAAATACTAGTTTGAAATGGACTCAGCTGAAATAATGGTACACCTTGAAGGAATCCATGGACATAGGTTCAGAACCAGCCTCTTTCTTTCTTGAGTTTAGTGAGTGATATTGATTTAAATTCAACCACTGGCTGTGTACAGCCTCTAATGACATATTTGCATCTGTTATAATCTAGTGGTCCAACAAGCATGACTTTCAAATACTTTACCCGAATTGCTGTTCCTCTTGAGCATCTCTTTTTTAATTAAAAGTAAAAGGTTTCAATGAAAATGAAGAATGTATTTTTGTGTGTGTACACAATGTTAAAAATAAAAGGAAAGGGATTTAAGCACAGAAAACTGCAGGCACAATTCATCAGAAGACAAAGTTTTTTTGCCAAGCGCATGAGAACTAAATGCTTTTCTCTGCTAAATCTAAATCAACGATTGTCAGAGGCTATCATTTCAGACATTGTACTTCTCATCCCCACCTTAACTTTTTTTTAATTTTTTTTTCCTTTAAACAACGTTCCTAAATATCAACCCCTTTAACAGTGTAAATTGCCTGCCTGGGACAGTACAAAAGCACAGTAATGTTGGGTTAATGCTGGCACTTCATCCTTAACTCACTCCCTCCACAGAGACCCTCTAACCTCCTTTAACTTTGAATCTCCTGGCTTTTGTCACTTTAAACCAGATCCTTCACATTCTTTGGATGTGAGCTCTGGCCCCCACTTTTCGGTAAGGGGGAGGGTAGCGAATTTAATGTTATTTTTAGCTGAACTATCTTGTTAACCTTGGGGGACATCCCTAGAGCTGAAACCCATTCAAGTCAAAATAGCTCAGCAACTCTCTCCCTGCAGACAGCTCTGCGGAGTCAGTCTGGAAAAGCTCTTTAAAAGCACAGTCTGCCTGGCCCTTTTCTTTTGGTTTCTGTGGAATTTTTCTTGGTCAATTTTTTTAGCTGAGGGGGTTACCAACACTTGTAAACTGAGGACCAGGAGGAGAGGGTTGTGGGGAGCATCGCTTGCTGTGCTCATTGAAACAAAGCCCCCCAGCTTGGAGCAAAGGAGCACAGGCAGGGTTCTGGAGTCAATGGGGACTGAGATTTTAAAACACAATGAAAAGTAGCACCTCCTTGTTGATTATACTCACCTGGCCAGTCATTGACTTTTAAGTTAAAACTGTAAGAATACAATTTAAAGAAATGTGTGCTGAACCACCTTCCAAAGGCCGTCATCATCACAGGCGGCAGGGCAGCCTGTGATCAGCGGCCTCCTAGGATTCTAATAAGTTGCAGGGACAGTCTTTCAAACGGATGTTGGTTCAAGCTGGAATCTGGTGCTGCTTTGGCCCTTAGACAGGAGGTGGAATTGTCCTTGCCCCTGCATAGTGCACAAGCTTGAAAGTGCAAAACAGCAAAGCCAGCTTTCTGGCTGTGTGTGTGTGTGTGTGTGTGTGTGTGTGTGTGTGTGTGTACAAGCAGCAGAGTACGTAGTCCAGACCCGATTCAAAAAGACTTGTCAAATGAAAGAGAAGTGCACAAACATGTCTGTACTTTGTCCTCTGATTCTGAAAAGCATCTAATGTTACAGAGCTCATGTGAACCTTATTTAAAGCACAGCCATCCACAAAGTATTCCCTTTATGGTTTTAGTGGCTGTCCTCTCTCCTTGCTGTTCAGGACTATGATTATTTTATAAGCCCTTTTGTAGCTGGGTTTATTTGACTTAACCTTTTAAATGTAGCTTTGTTTCTGACAATACAGGAAGTATAATGCCAAAGGAAACCTCTGCACTAGGGGTTGATGTAGGAGGCAGGCACATGATTTGAAATAAGAAGACTTGGGCAGACAGTCAACTTATTTGGTAGTTTCTCAAATTTTCCAGTGTGACTATCTATAAAGCTGAATGCCAAGTTTTGATTCCTCGGTTTTATGAGGTTGCAGAGGTAGAAAACTAATCCTTGGCTAGGTGTTCTTTTTTTTTTTTTTTTCTGATGAAAAATGCAGGCATGAAAAACAAGGTGCAGCATCCGTTTTCAATTAAAAAAATAAAAATTTAAAACCTCTCCCTCTGGGCCTGGTGCTGAGCCAGGTGAGGGAATGGAATGGGTGTGGTCACTGAGAAAGTAATAAGATGAAAATACCCTTTCTGCTCCAAGTAACTTTATATGCCTTTCCCCTGCCCCCGCGTCCAATAAAGGAAGTTACACTGTGCTATCCTTTTATTTCAAATGTTTTTTTCTTTAAAAATTTATTTACTTTGAAATGTTACTAATTCCCAAGGACACTAGATTTGATCTCTATTTTCTCTGTGCATCTCTGATTTCTGTTCGATCCCACAGGGGTAAATATTTGACACCCAGCCATTCCCAGGGGTGGCAGACCAATGTACTAAACAGAGTCGGTTCACTTCACCAAGAGATGAAGTCAGGCTCCAGGGGGATAAACAGCCATCCATAAATAACCTCTCAGAAATAGCTTAGGGAACATGTCCTGCAAAGAAATCCTGGCTCGGTACATTCTATTTTGTTTATTTTGCATAAAAGTTTTCTTTGTCTAGATCTGCACCAGCAAAAATGCACTTTCAAAAAAAATGCAGTTAAAAAAAAAGTGAAAAGAAAAAAAAGTCCCACCTGAAAGGAAATGGACTGTTTCCTTTAAAATGCCAAGAGAAAACCAGCTCACCCGACACGCTAATGACTAAAGAGTAGTGAGAGGAGGAAAGGGACATAGAGGGAATTCCATGCCAAGTCCTAATATTCATAACCTTTGTCTAAAGTCTAGGCTGTGGATGCTCCAGATGAAACCGTTTCCAAATCTGACTTCGAGAGGCAAACCTAACTGTTGTCAGTAATGAGACATGCTTCAAGGCTTAGCATTTGGCCAGGTATACTGACCCATCGGTACTGTGAGATAGCTTGAGTTTCTTTTTGATAATCTAGAGGAAATATACTGTTTTAAAATGTTCTTTTGGAACTTCGATCTGCATTTTAGTGAAACGGATTAAAGCAAAGGGGAAGTGTGGTGGGAAAGTATCAGATGAATCTATACTATGTATTGATCTACTTTGAGCTTTGTCCTTTAGCTCAGCTTCACTTTTAGTACCTGAAGAAGTGATCCAGTTTATACATTTGGATGACTTATGTATATATACTTAGCCAAATTCAGAAGGATTTATAAAAATGAACTTGAAAGTATGAGCTTGAAAGACCCCCTCCACCAAAGAGTCAGTTAGTAAGTGCAATTTTTATATGAACAATTACCTCCTAGCTTGTTAACAGTCAGGTACTTGAATTCTCATGAATTTTAGTCAGTTTTCCTTCTCATTTCATTGGTTTCTGTCTCTTTCATTTTTATTATCAGCACCCTAAGTCAAATTCTCACCATTTCAGAAATGTGTCGTTAAAATAGTCTCCAAATCTGGCTTGACTCCTTCAAACCCTCCCTACCACTTCATCCCTGTCTCCACCTCTGGTTAATGATCTTAAAATCATGCTTTATATCTTGAATTCACCTACTCAGAGTTTGTGTTGGCAGCCCACTTCCTAAAGGGGGGAGTTCAAACTCTAACTTTTCCCTGCCATTCTAATTGTATGTCTACTTACTTCTCTAACCAAATTTAATCTGAGCTATCCTTTAAAAAATCTTTCATGTTCCACTGCTTTCAGTGTATTTACGCATTGTCCTTCCTTGGAGTGTCCTTTCTTCAATTTGATGGCTCAAGGTCTAATTTAAAACCAACCTTCTTCCACAGTGACATCTACTTTTTCTGAAATGCTATGAAATAATATACCACCTACTCTGGATTACGAGTTTATTTTGCTATGTACCTCATAACCCTAACTAGATTGTAAATTTCTTGAGGACAAGAACTGGGTCTTGAAAAACCTTTATATTCTCTGATCATCATTTGTCCACAGTTAACGTGAAGAAGCAATTCCTTCTTTAGGACAAGTTTATTTTATTAATATGTGGTTATCAAGAGGAACATTTCTTTTTTGAGATAGGTTTGGTTTCTTAAATAACAAGGTTATTCTAAGCTTCAGTAACTCATAGAGGAGGTGGACTCTCCAAGCAAAACTGGACATGATGGGCAAAATCTGCGGAAATGGCTAGAAAAAAGCTTAGATATTTTCTCTTGTTCTCTACTCAAAACAATTTGTTTACCAAGAAGGAATTCTTACTTAGGATATCTGTCATGTAAAGAACCCAACAAGGAAAGAGCCCATATCGTGGGCAACTGGCTTCAACAAATTAGCCTTATTATGTAACCTAGATTGCCTAGGTTCTGCTCTTAATTTCCTTTTGCTATCTTCAAGCTCTTAGTAAAGTTACATTGAATGTTAGTAGATGAGCTATGGAAAATGAAGGAATGGTCATTTGTCCAGGGTTAAAGGGAGAGGTTTTCCCATCGGTGGCTGATGTGATGGTGGCAATAGTGGATGAAGTGACAGGTCAGTCCTAGAAGTGTGGTATCTGGAGTTTGGGGGTGTACATGATGTTTAATTTCATTAAGAAAAGTAGCATTTTATTTTTAAATTCTTATTTTAAAAAATGTATAATATTAAAGACATAAACAGACATAGTTATTACTTACATATTGATTCAAGTGTACAAGGCTTAAATATCTATGACCTATAATACAATATAGAATACAGTATCAGTTAAAAGCATACTTTTAAGAGCAAATATCTAGATGCAGAAGCTGACACTGTCATGTCCTGATATGTAATTTTGTATAAATTATTTAAGCTCTCCAAAGTTAAACTCTTTTCTCAACAGTATATTGGAAATAATACTGTCATTCTCTTAAAGTTATTGTAAGGATGAAAACAGTTAAATTATGTAACATACATAGATTCTGTGTATCAGATAGTAAGTTCAGAGTTAGCTGTTGTACATTAGGCAAATATAATGATTCTGAACATATATGCACCTAAAGGTAAGCTCCAACTGTATAAAGCAAAACTGACAAAAATATCCAGGGTGGTTGATAAATCAGGATGGATGAGCAGTCCTAGTTGAAGAGCTTGACACATTTCCCTAGAAGTGACAAATGTAGCAGAGTAAAAAATGAAAAAGATTGGAATAAATAGATTTAACTAGTGTGCCTTGGCTAAGTTTTGAATTTGGTGATCCTCAAATTTAGATCTGAGATTCCTGAAAACTCTTAAAACTGTTACAACTTATCAGTTTGAATAACTTTTCT
This sequence comes from Catagonus wagneri, assembly GCA_004024745.2. NCBI lineage: Eukaryota > Metazoa > Chordata > Mammalia > Artiodactyla > Tayassuidae > Catagonus > Catagonus wagneri. Next base: position 16,967,763 of record PVHT020000022.1, on the reverse strand, counting down.
TATCGAGAAAAATAAAACAATATTTCTCTAGGTTTACCACGTTACTGACACTTGAGGAATAATGGTGAAACATCTTTCTGTTCAACGTTTTAGTTTCCTTCCATTACACTGACATACTAAATATATAAAAATCTATATTTTAACTTGACATAAATCATTTATTTCCTAAATCTGACGCTGCAAACTCTTAACTCACTTTGTAGATCCCTCAGCCAACAGTGCAAGCAAAAGAGTGGGTAATTCTTTCTTTGGGGGTTGATGAATGTTCTCTCCAGTGGGAAATTTCTAGCACAGCTTTTTTTTTCACCCTCCCGGCAGCTATTCTCTTAGTCTGTCTTGGAGTGAGACATAGCAGGTGGAAATGGACACAAGCTTCTTAGTGTTAAAATACCCGCAACCCCTGTTTATATTACCTCTTTTAAATTTTGTGGTTTTGCCTCCCAACTTTTGACTATCTTTTATTTTTATTTATTTTTTTATTTTTATCTTTCTGTCTTTTTTTGGGGGGGGGGGGCATACCCGTGACATATGGAAGTTCCCAGGCTAGGAGTCCAATCGGAGCTGTAGCCACCGGCCCACACCACAGTCACAGCAACGCTGGATCTGAGCCGCGTCTGCAACCAACACCACAGCTCACCACAACGCCGAATCCTTAACCCACTGAGCGGCACCAGAGACTGAACCTGCATCCTCATGGATGTCCGTCAGGTTCGTTAACCACTGAGCCACGACAGGAACTCTGACTGTCTTTTAAAACATTACCATTTGTTTGTTTGTTTCAATGAGGTAATTTTCATCTTTGTGAAGAATCACATTGAACAGGATTTGTAATTAAAAAAAAAAAGAGTAAGTATTAGACTAGAGCCAGAGAGAAGGAAAAAGTAGCATGATTCATCTCAAACCTACTAAACAATTTCAATGGTACAGAAATTCCAGGCAACTAAAATACCCTCTGGAGAGTAACATTTCATGCTTAGGAAGAAGTTATTTACTTCATTCAGGAAAGTACTTTGCTCCAAAGAGGGGCCCTGACTCACCATAATATTGGGTTTGGCCTATCATGGGACTAGACTTAAAATATTTTATGTTCTCAATTTATTTTCTCTCACATCTGGATTAAGGATAATTTTTCTAGACCTGAATTATGGAAAATGTCTCTTGTCAAATATAGATGCCATATACTTGACTCTAAACATATTGGTCTAATTGCAAAACTTACCAGGGGGGAAGTTAATTATTTAAGGTGTGGATCCAAAGGAGAATTTCCCCACCTTTATGTAAACCACAAACACATATCTCTGGGAACTTAAGTGTTGAACTCCAGCGCCTGGCAAAGAGACATTTTCTGCTGCTCCCTCCCATGGAGAGGCTCGGGCCTTTGGCTAGGGGCTGTTTCCACAGGCTGAATCTTTTTTCCTGCTTGTGGGGGTCCCCTTAAACACAGGGGGATTGCGGTGACCCTTTGAGGTTGCACAGGGAATTATTTGAGTGCCTCCTTTCAGATTCCCTGCTATCCCCGAGTCTAGCTGCAACAAGGAGCCCATTCTCTTGCTAAGGGCTTCTTTGGCAGTGCCTTAGGGCCGGTTATTGCTGAACTGCCTCTAGTCTATGTCCCCAGGTTTGCTGGAGCCAAGAGAGCAGAAAAGAGGGATTCCCTTTTAGTTCCGTGCCAGGTGCTTTTTCAGTTCTCTCTCGTTTTTGTGTTTCCTACTAGGCAAAAATTAGGAGCTTTTGTTGTCTCAAAGTGCTACCCCTCAAGCTCTAACTTTAAGACAAAAACAAAAGCAAAATTCATGCCTATTGCTAAAACAGAAATAATAGAGCATTTATTAACAAGAGAGATAGTTCCAATGCACGTAGCAAGTATAAGTGCTTATCAAAGATAGATTTCAATTGTACCATATATGGGGTGAAATTTTATATATTACATAGTATGTATTCATTAGATACATACTATGCAGTAGATCCATGTTAAGCACAAAGACTGAAAATCAATAATATTTGGTCCTACTCTGAAAATATTAATTCTCTCTCCTAGGATACTCACTTAAGGAGGTGAGAGATATGCAAATATGTAATTATAATACAATGTATATGCTATTGTAGCTCAGGGAAACAGCAAAATCTGATTATGGTGTCTTACAATGATTTCTTGTGTTGTGGGGGGGAAAGCACTGTTTAATGTGGGTCTGGAACACTAAGCTGAATTACAAGAAAGAGAAAAGTACGCTTTCTAGGAAGAGGAGACAGTATGTAAAAAAAGGAACAGAGACCAAAAATAGCCTGGAATGTTTGGGAAATGGATAGTATTTTGGTCTGAACTGGAGGCAAGGTTCAATGAGTGGAGTGAGTGATGCTAAGTGAGTCTGGGAAGGAAAATGTTATTCGGGTGATAATGTGTATTAGATGAAATGTTAAGGCTTTGGGGCTTTGTTCTTTAGGCAATGGAGTATGCCTTTGAAGGCTTAAACCAAGGAGTAATAGGATCCTTTATTGAGCACTTATCATAAGCCACACATTGCTCTAAGTGCTCTAGAAAAATTGACTCAGATACTCCTCACTATATCCATATGAGTGATTTCATTTACAGATAATCCTGGGCAAACCACCTCATACTTTCAAATTAATCTGTGGGTCCTACATATTCCTGGTCAAAAACACAGCAGGCTCTTGGGGCAGAAATTGACAAGCTGATTCTAAATTCATACAGAAATATGAAGGTTGTAGCATAGACAAAACAATTCTTAAAATGAACAAGGGGGAGGACTTACACGAAGTAATTGATTTGTTATGAGGCTATAGTAATAAAGGCGGGAAGTGTGATATTTTCATCAAGATTGACAAGTAGAGCAAAGTCCAAAAATAGTGCAGATACACAGATTTATATAGAAATGACTGTTTTTTTGTTTATTTGTTTTTGGTTTTGTCTATACGGTGGGGAAAGGATAGCCTTTTCAATAATGATGCTAGAACAGTTGGATCTAAAACCAACTTTTTTGGAACAAAAGCCAAAAAAGAGGACTTTGATCCACATCTCATACCATCTAAAAAATTAAATGGATCATACTCATTTTAAGCTTAAAACTATAAAACTTCTAGCAGAAAACATAGGAGAAAATATTTGTGACCCAAGGTTTGGCAAGGATTTCTTCCATATGACACCAAAAGTATGAGCCATAAAAGAAAAGTATGATAAGCTGGACTTTACCAAAATTAAAACTTTTTCTCTTCCAAAAAAAGACTAAAATAATAAAAGACAAACCACAGGCTGAGAGAACATATTTGCAAAGCATGTATCTGCTAAAGTACTTACTTTATACAGAATATATAAAGAAGTCTAAAACTCAATAATTGTATGCAGAACATATAAAGAAGTCTAAAACTCAATAATTTGAAAAACAAAAAGCCCAATGAGATACAGAAAATATAAAGAGATACCGAACATATAAAGAGATACAGCCCAGTAAGAGATACAGAACATATAAAGTCTAAAACTCAATAATTTGAAAAAAAAGCAAAAAACAGCCCAAAAAGAGATAGCAAAAGAGTTGAAAAGACACTTCACCAAATAGGAAATGCTGATGGTGAATAACCACATGAAAAGATTGCCACCATCAGTAGTCATTAAGAAAATGCAAATTAAAGTCAAAATGAAATACCATTGTATGCTTACTGGAATGTGTAATTTAAAATGACTGACCATATCAAGTGCTGTCAAGGACGCGGAGTAACTGGAACTCTCAGACACTGCTGCTGAATGAAAATGGGGCAGTTACATTGGTTAACATTTTGGTGGTTTCTAAGCTAAACATATACCTACCATATTATCCTGCCATTTCTCTACAAAGTATTCACCCAAGAGAGAAGAAAGCATCATCCATACAAAGTCCTACACTTGATTGTTCAAAGCAGCTTTATTTGTAATAAACCAAAATTAGGAAAAATTTAAAAGGTAAATTCAGGCAAATGAATTAGGATATATACATACAATGGAATGCCGCTCATGAACAAAAAGGAATAAACTATTGATATATGCAACAACACAAATAAATCTTTAAATAATTATAGTGAGTGAAAGAAGCCAGATACAAAGAGTACACCCTCTTTTATTCCTTTTCTATAAAACTTTATGAAATACAAGTGCTTCTGGTAGTGACAGTTCTTAGGGAAGAGAGATAAGAGGTAAGAGGAAGCCATTAAGAAGCAGAACAAGTAAACTTTTGGGATGAGGGACACGTTCATTGTCTTGATTGTAGTGATGGTTTCCCAAGTGTACATGTATATCAAATCTGATCAAGCTGTATACTTTAGATGTATACACTTTGTATTATCTCAGTCATACCTGAACAAATTATTAAAAAAACAAGAGCTTTGTGGGAAGATGCCAGAGTCTACCTGTGATTTGCCTTTAAGCCTAGGGACAAATCTATACACTGAAAACCATCATTAAATGACATCATCAAAATGACAAGAAGATCTCTGGTCAGTTATTCATATGGTTCTTTTATTTGTTCACCTGGAAGATATGTATTCAGTGCTTGTGGATTGCAACAGTGCTGGGTAGGTCTAGACATGAACATACTGTGTTGGACAAGATGGGATCCCCCTGCCCTCATAGAGTTCATTTGGTTGTAGTTTTGTTCATTTGTTTTATCTTTTTAAGGCCACACCTGAGACATATGTAAGTTCCCAGGCTAGGGGTCGAATTGGAGCTGTAGCTGCTGGCCTACACCACAGCCATAGCAACACAGGATCAGCGCTGCCTCTGTGACCTACACAGCAACTCATGGTAATGCTGGACCTTAATCTATTGAGCAAGGCCAGGGATTGAATCCACATCCTCATGGATACTAGTCAGATTTGTTCCTGCTGAGCCACAGTGGGAACTCCCATAGAGATAGATCATTTGTTGAGAGGGTTAAAGTCCAAACATCAAGAGTTGAAAAAAATTTCTTGCCAAGTATTCCTTAAAAGTCTTCCACTCGCTTTTCCTGGGTCAAGATTGGGTCATAGTGTCAGTTTATAAGGTGCAGAGTCAGAATTCAAACCCAACTCCAGAGATTTCACTTTTAACCTCTTTTTGCCACTCAGTGTTAAGGACTTAATCATAATTGGAAGAATTGAAAGAGAACTGAAAGGCATTAACTCTTTTCCTATGGATTTAATGTACCACCTAAAGTTGTCTTTTATACCACCGGGGCTATGTGCATCACCCTGAGAAATACTGGGCCAAATGTTCTCTAGAGTGGCTTTTGGCTCTAGTACCTTAAAAACTTGTATTCTGTTGTCCATCAATGTGAAAAAGATAGAGAGTAAGTCATGTCCACTGTAAGTGTCCTAGTCTCCTTTATAGTACCAGGGAAGGATTACATGTCTCTGTGGGTCATTGAATATAATGCATGGTTCCACACAAGTATGCACATGGTAGATCTCACCTCTTTGGGGTTGATGGTGGGGGTTATGAATAAGAGGCAACAGGGACTCCAGGCTGGTTCACTCCTGTCTTAGTGAGCTGAGTGCAATCTAGGGGAACTTGTTGCTAAACAGAAGTGGTCTCATGCGCACTGCCTGAAGCAAACTGGCTTCTTGAAGTTTCTTGGTCAGAGTCTTGACTCTTGTTTTTTGATGTTGGATGAGCCCTACTTTCTAGCTTTACTTTAAATGAAGGCAAATCTCTAGCAATGGGCTAAACTCCAAAATTGCCAGTTGTGTCAACCCTCAACTTTTATAGGGGACAAGGTAATTCCAGAGTAGACAATTTGGGTCTCGTGGTGAAGATCAAAGATGTCTTCAAAGTTTGTGTGCAGAGCACAGAGGAAGTATGATCATTCTGGGAGGTACTCAGTCAGCAACGTACATGCCTACAACTGTGAGAGCCCTGGGCCACCATCTATTTCCATTTCCCCAAGTGCTACTTCTTAAGGCACTTGTCAGTCACAAAGAACTGGGACAAAAGTGGCTTCAGAAAATGCCCCTCATGGACCAAAGCCTGCATTCTCCTGACAATATAAAGAATAGGCCATCAGTTACATGTCTCTCTACTTTTAAGGCAAGGTTTCCAACCTCAGAACTATGGACATTTGAGGCCAGATGATTCTTTCTTTGGGGGACTGTCCTGTGCTTGTAGAATGTTTAGCAAAACTCTACCCCCTAGATTCCAATTGCATCACCCCCAACTCATGAAAATTAAATTGTCCCCAGAACTGCCAAATATCTCCAAAGGGACAAAATCAGACCCAGTTGAGAACAATTATGTGAAGGTAACTTTATTTCAGGGTCCTGAGTAAGAATCACCCTAGTCTGTCCCATAGATCTTTATAATTTCAATCTCAGGGAGATGAGACTGAGAGTTTACTAGGGCTCTCTCCTTATTCAGCTTTGCCCGATTCCTCCCCTGCCAATTTTATCACAGAGTAAAGGGCTTATTTACTAAGTCAAACAAAAGGTCACATGCGTATTTTCCCAGGGCCAACAGCCTGCTTCCCTTATATTTACAAAACTGAGAAGGGTCAGTTATTATCTGCTCCAAACCAATTAACCCAGGACACATGATTGCTTCTCCTAGGATAAAAAGAAAAAGAAACTCTGGTTGGGAATCTCATTTCATTATAATTGTATTAAATATCATATTCCAATTAGTATTTTTTCCAATCGGGCCCATTATAAATGAGTGGCTGTGTTTTCTTTTTTATGTTTAAATATTGTGCCTTGGGAGGTTGAATACACTTTTCAATGATAATCACTGGTGAGGGAAGAATGTGGGCCCCTGCAGTGATGCTACTATTAGATTGCCCAGTATCTCCTGTAGGAGGTGAGGAAGGAGAGAGAGGTAAGTAAACAGAAAGTAGTCTTTCTGTGTTTCTTCAAACCAACTTTGAGAGAACAGAGGTAGTAATTAGGATTCATTTTCTCTCCTCATCAAGACCTTATGCAGAGCAAGACTTTGCAAGAGATGGCATTTTAAATCAGTGATTGATAGCACTCACAGCTCTCAGGCAGGAGAATGTTCTTTAGTGACCTCTGCAGACTTGAGGTACTGAGTAATGTTTCAAAAGCTTGACAGTGTTAAGATGTATAAGCTTGTGAAGTTTTAAGACCAACGTTATCTTGAATCGGTTATGTAGATTAGCTCAGATGATGGATTAGAAGCTAGGGGAAGAAATTATGGAGGAATAGTAGTTCTGAGTTAAGAAAAGCCTTTTGATTCTGTTTTTTATTTTTTAAATAAACCAAGATACTTTTGTTGTCTGAAATCTTCTTTACTGTGTCCCATTGGACTTTCCCTGAGTTTCCCAAGTTCTTTTCTTGACCACGCAGCTTTTCTCTCCATTTCTGTTTTCCCTTGGTGTTCCCATATATTCCCATCTCTTAAAACACTTAACCTTTGTATGCATGACTGTGACATCTCTTTCTTTGGAAACCAGACTGTGCCTTTAAATGCCTATTGTATGCTCCCTCGGATGTTAAATACTTGGAACTCAACATGCCTAAAACTAACTGAACACCTTGCCTTCCAAATACCTTCTTCTTTGCAAATGTCATCATATGCTAGTTACCCACAGCCCAAACCAAGGACTCATCTCCTTTCCCTCACAATAGCAAAAATCGTGTTTTTTTCCTATTGCCTGTGGCCATATTTCATCATCCAATCAGGGACAAAGTTCTATGGATTCCATTTCCTAAATATCTTTCCAAAGTTTCTGTCTCCATCCCATTACCACCACAGATGCAGCAGCATCACTGGCCTGGATTTTCAGTGGTCTCTAAATTGGCCTTTCTGCCACAACTGTCTGATCACTTTTTCCATCTTTTGCATTGCTGTAGAAATTACCTTTCTTGATGAAACCCAATCTGATTTTGTCATAGCCCTGCTTTAATATTGAATGTTCCCTTTGACCATCAATCCAGTTCTTGGTACCCATGTATTGTCATTCTTTTTTTTAATTCTCAAAAACCACTTTACTTGTTTTCTTTGTGAAGGAAATTAACCAGTATCTATCAATTTCACACTTTGGGATTGAGCTAGCTATGGAAATACCATGGGTTTTTGTTTAATTGTTTTTATTGTTTTGGTTTTTTGATGCCATTTAGTTTTTTGTTTGTTGTTATTGTTTTTATTTCTTTTTTTTTTTTGTCTTTTTGCCTTATCTAGGGCCGCACCTGCGGCATATGGAGGTTCCCAGGCTAGGGGTCTAACAGGAGCTGTAGCTGCCAGCCTTCGCCACAGCCACAGCAACGCGGGATCCGAGCCGTGTCTGCGACCTACACCACAGCTCACGGCAACGCCAGATCCTTAACCCACTGAGCAAGGCCAGGGATCGAACCCGCAACCTCATGGTTCCTAGTCGGATTAGTTAACCACTGTGCCACGACGGGAACTCCTGTTGTTATTGTTTGAATCATTGATGTAACTTTTACTGATATGAAAGAAAACTCATGCCACCAGTATCATCGCATCTTGACTCACAGGGTGGTCTCTCTCTCTCTCTGTTCTTTATATTGCCATCCATGGTACAACTCTTCAATGCTATGGCCACACCCATGGCATATGGAAGTTCCCTGGCCAGGGATGGAACCTGAGCCATAGCTGTCACCTATGCCACAACTGCAGCAATGCCAAATTCTTAATCCATTGTGCCAGGTCAGGGATCATACTAGCAGTGCCACAGAGAGAAGCTGGATAATTAACCCACAGTGCAACAGTGGGAACCCCCACATTACAAATCTTTTAATATGTTTTTAATTATTACATAACCCTCAACTAAGTTCATTTATTTTATTTAACAAAAATTTACCCTACATCATGTGTTCCCCTAAACTCTTTAGACACACTACTTCATTTAATCTTGAAACAACCTAAAACAAAGTTTCCTGTAACTAAGTTGAAATATGTACGAGCAACACTACATGGAAACACCCACAAAAACACATTTACTACAGGATATGATCCATCACCTAAGTGAAGGTTCTTAGAAGCCCCAAGAGGCTGGGATAGTGTTGAGACTTCAGCTTGGAATTCTAAATCCCTTCTGCTAACATACATTCCTTCCCTTTTCTATCTGGCACATTTTGCTTTTTAACTGTGTCCTGGGGATACTGAACTCAGTGGCTTACAAACATCAATCAGTCATATGTTTTCCAAACTTTGCTTTAAAAATAAAAGGGCATGTGTTTGGGGCATGTAATTTAACCTCTCTGTGCCTTGGTTTACCTTCTTAAAGACAGGACAATAATGTTACCTACCTCATAGAGTTGTTTCAAATCTTGAATGTATTAATAAATAGAAAATGTCTAAAGTCGTCCCTGGCACATAGTAAGCACTCAATAAAAGTTGGCCTTAATTTTTATGCTCCTGTCTCCCTCTCTAGACCACAAGCTCTTTGACTCTGAAGAGCTTAGAAAGTTTCTGGAACATATTAGGTGCCTCTAAAATATTGGTATAATAATGGATAAAAAGTTATCAAAGTAACAATTCTGGGAATTAAACAGAATTGAAGTTGATTTGAACACATTGTGCCTTTTTGTCTAAGGATTTCAAAATGCATTCAGTCCTTGATTCTCTAGGAGGCAATGACTGTAGACAATATCTCCATGACAGAGCACATAATACAGCTAGACTCAACCTCAGAGAGATTAAATTTCCTGATAATAGTGGAAGAATTTGAAACAGCAACTTCATTGGTAGACAGTGAGAATTCTAGATAGTTTAAGATGGCAGAATTAGCCTTTGATTATATTTCCTTTAATGGTTTTATCCCAGACATCATTTTTGGAGTGGCAATAGAATAGTATTCAAAGATAATAATTGCACAGAGCTCTGCTGGATGTTACAAGATGCTATTTTTTAATCAGTTACTTTGTAAAGCAAGAAGATCATGTTACCTACTTCCCACAGGCATTTCCCAAGTGCTCAGATGGCATCAGAGCCCAGTTTCATCCCAATGCAAAAACAAAACAAGACAAAATAGTTTCCCCCCCCCATACATTATAGCAAATAAACGTAACGACTGGGTGGGTATGGTTTAACTTGTCACCAGGCAAGTGTCCTCCATCACTGTTTCACTGAAGGTCATGAAAACAAAACCAAAATTAAAAAGAAAGAATGAAATCAATCATAGTTATCTTTCCAAATAGTCCGTATTTAGCAACCTATAGACTAAACATCTGGGTAATTTTTAAATTCTCCCTACTTTTTATCCATGTTTCTACCCAAAGATTGAACCTTGTATGGCAAAGCTCAACCATTAGCCTGAAAAAGCTGAATCAACAGAGTTAATCATCACAGAAAGTATAGTTACTTATTGGATTGGAGGTGATCATAGGGGGAGAAATTGAGGAAAACTTAGCCAAAGTCAATGGTTTGTGGTTGGATTTTTCTGGATTTATGCTAATGAAAAAAAAATGTGCTTCTGTCCAGAAGATCAATTCCAAAACAAATAAAAACACTGCCACACTAGCCTTAAAGAAATGCCTTCACTTTCAGTAAGGGCCTTGAAGGAGGAGGGTCCTTGGAGAATTATCTAGGAGTAGATGACAAACCATTTTGTTTGCTAAACATTCTTGACCTTATGTCCTCTGTAAAAATAGTTTCTCTCAGTGCAGCTGAGAAAGCTGTGGTTTTTGCTGTCCCATCTGTCTAGGCTGGCCACCTTCACCATGGTGAAGATGAGTGTGACTTATCAAAGAGAAAGGTGGCAAGTTTAGCTATCTCCTATTCTAACGACTCCAATACATTATCTACTCCTGCCCCCATTTATTATCTTCAGTCACGAAAGCACATCATGTGATTCAAGCTCAAAGTGTTGAGTGTGTCTGAGATCCAGAGTATAAAACATTTCTTTGTTCCTGTCTTCTTTGACCCCCTTTTCCTACCCTGACTTACTTGGTTCCACACGGCAAGGGAGCCCTGTAGTATCACGCTGAACATTTTGATGTAATCCCACCACTGTTGCTGCAGCTATCTAAGCCAGAGGATTTATTAGTTGTGAACGTTCATTTTTGTTTTTCCTGGTCCAGTGCCAGTAAATAAGTCACCCAAACCGTGGCTGAGTGTCATTTGATAGGAAAAGGCTGAAATCACAAGGAAGGCTTCTGTCTTTCAACCAAAAAAAAAAAAAAAAAAAAAAGGCAAGAAAGAAAAAAGAAAACTGCTGAGGTAAGCAGTGTCAAGCCCAGCTGCATCAACATGATGGTGGTAAGACAAATGTGAGCTTTCACTGCTGGGTATGGGGTTAGAGGACGACCAGCCTATAAACCCTCTGCAAGCCCAGGAACAGCTGAATTCATGCAAGGAGCAAAGTAGCAAGGGACGGCTTTTCCCACTACTAGTTCTGGGAAGGAAAATTCTTGGGCCATCTCCATCTTTCTAACACGTAAACACACAGCTCATCTGATAGGACTAGAGATGAAAATCCTCCTACCCTTGCACATATATAAATATACATGCTTGCGCACACACACACACACACTGTTGCTTCAGCTCCATTGGAAAAATATGATGAAATGATCCCCTCTGTGAGTTGGTGACCTAGGAGCAGAGCGACCAGAAGTGGGACATAGATTTGTGAGACGCCACTAGGAGACCCAGGAGGGGAGGAGCAGAGGAGGAGGTTGGAACTTGGGAGGGGACCCCCACCCCGCCTCTCTACCGAGTGCCAGCTCCCTGTGACTGTTGCCTGGGCGATGGCTGGGGGATTATTAGGAATGCTTGGAGCCGGTATCCTTCTTTTGGACTCATGGATGGAGCAGAAGGGGGTGGATGGCTTTTCTCTTTCTGTTTCTTCCTTTCATATTCAGCAGATTAGAGCCGAGGGTTGCTGTGGCGACGACTCCGAGGAGGGCTCCCACACACCTGCACCACAAACAGGAGCCCGCCAGCATGGACTTGGGCTCTCTCTGGGGCAGTTTTTTGGCTGTGGGAAACACAACAATAACAACAACAGAGAGAGGAAGGGGAGGGAGAGGGAGCTGGAGAAGGAGGAGGGAAAAAGGAAGGGAGGAAAGAAAGAAAACACACCAGGAGTTCAAGCCATGGCAGTATTGCTTTTTAAGGAAAGGGGTTAGGAAGGTACAAGGCCCAGAGGTGGGTCCCCAGGGCTACTGCCCAAATAACCCTGTGGGGCTGCTGGGGGATAGCAGGAAGTAGGGAGACAGAAACCCACATTCTAGAACCACCAGCTGCCTCCAGCATGGGGCTATAAAATCCTCAAAACAGGGAGAACATGAAAGCTACAACTCTTACCTAAGAGGAGCAGAGCAGAGGACCTTTGATGACCCAGAACTGAAAGAGACTGGCCATTTCTGTGTACTGAATTTCTACTGGAAAGGAGAGCATTAGAACATGGAAAAAATAACAATATGTGCTTTCTTGTTAAGCTGAGAGAGAGAAGAGAGGAAGAGGGGCAGGGAGACTGATATGCTCTGAAGTTGAGTTTAGTCTTTTGGAATGTTCTGGCAGGGCTCCAGTTTCTGCTAATGAAGAAGTCAGCTCCACACAGTGTCCTGGCCTCACCTCTCTGACACCATGGTCTCTGCCTTTGGTCTGCCCCTTCCTCATCTGCCTCCTCCTCTTCCTGTCTGGGGATGGCCTCCTGCATCATTTTCTCTGTTTCCATTAGCAAAACATCTCAGCGCATTAGCCTGTCCAAAGCACTCTACAATGACAATATTTACAGAAGGTTAAATAAAATATGTATAGAGTGATTGATAGTGAATATGCAAGAGACCTTTTGAACTTAGAGCATGCTGGGCTTGTTTGTTTTTTAAGCTCCATTTTCCAGCCTGCTTCAGCTATTTTAGTATCTCTCAAACAATCCACTTACAGGAAAAGATGATTAGAGGGAAACATTCTTTTCAATTTTGTTTTTCTTTCTTCCAAGCAATGTGATTAGCAGGCAGTGGGCCTTATGTCTTCAACTTTCAGTCTGGCTGAAATCGAGAGCATTTCCTTGGGGAAACTGTGTCACAACAGATGGAGATGAGACAATGGACTGTCCCTTCAGCACACACACAAAGGACACTGTACTGTTGTCCTTGAAGGCTTTACATATCTTCGCGTTGACTTCAGCTGAATGAATGTAGTAAGATGCTCTAATCTTGAGTGTAGCTTCTTTTCTTAGAAATATGTGCTTGTCTCATCCTTTAATATAAAGTTTAAAATATTTTCACAAGAAAGACAGCTATATATTAGAAAAGGGCTTGGGAAACCTTCTCTGTAAAGGGCTGAATATTTTAAGCTTGCTGGTCCATATGATCTCTGTAGCAATAACTTAATTCTGTTATGGGCAACATGTTAATGAATGGCATGGCTCCATTTCAATTAAACTTTATTTACAAAAACAGGTGGCATTCCCACTTGGTCTGCATGCCATGATTGGCCAACCCCTATACTAGATCTATCCTCTTCTAGATCTAACCTACTGAATAGGCTGGAATTCTCCATAAATCTCTCTGAAAATTTCTCTATTCCAACACCATTCTTTTCAGTTCCTAATCTACTGATACTCTGTAACAAAGACAAATAAGCAACAAACTAGTTCAGCTAAAGAAAGTATCAAATCTACTCAAGGGAATAGAATCTCTTGATTCTGTTTTTAAAAGTCAAATGAGAGCACAATGTAAAAGGTTTGTACCTAGTTGAACTTCTACAGTATGTGATTATCTAGTCTTACAATGCCTGATCCTTTGGCATATAAGTGGACAAGCAGATTACAAAGAGTAGAATTTGCCCTCCTTGATGGTCATGGATTTCAAAAGCCTATTTGGTGCTCGGTTTTCTGTAGAGTCTTGTCTCAAAATGCCTTTTATCACAGGGAGGCAAGCAGTGCATTAAACATGTTTTGTCCACTGGGCACCATGTGTAAAAGTGATGGCCAGAACTCCCTGCCAGTTCTCTTTTGAAGGGGAGGATGGGTCTCCAAAGGATCAAGCGTCTTGCAGTGCAACTCATGCTAGACAAGTCAGCATGTAAGAGGTAACCTGTGCAATTCTACCTTTCATTCTGAAAATGATTTCTTTGCTAAGTATGGATTTTTGTGATTACTCTCTCTAAAATATATTCTTTATTTGTAGGAGTTGTATATGACATGTTTGCTATAATTTTGCACACAGACAGCAAAAAGGAGTAGGGACATATGTTGACCTCATTTCAGTGTATGAATTCCAATGTCAATTATACTGTTGAGGCCCCATATGTGGTCTTATTCCAGACTAAAGAACCCATTCTTTGGGAATTACATCGATACCTGATTATGGACTTTTGAGAATTTGCCTCACTGGAAACCTGGAGAAAGCCTACTTTTGTCCATAGGGATGGAATTTGTCCAGAGAAACTTTTCTACTGTCTATCAGTGGGCAGTAAAAAAAGGATTGGGTGAGCTGAACCCAAAGGAGTGTAGTCACGTTCTGGGGCATTCCAACAAGACTTGGAGGTAAGAAGCAATAGGAAAAGATTGGAAGGATGGATTTGAATTTCTTGAGGAGTATCCCAGAAATATCTGGGGTAAGAAACTTGAGGAAAATCTAGAAAGCTAGGGTTGTTTTTGTTTAGCCAGTTTGAGATTCACATTATTTTGATTCCTCCCAGCCTGGTAAATCCAGGGACATGAAGTTATATTACTTATTATGCTCCTTCATTAAGATGCAGCACCCTATATGTATTCCCTTGTTGCTGCACAAAGACCCAGGACTACTTCATCTGGGACATCCATGTAGACAAATAGTCAACCAGTCAATAAGACATTTGAAGATGAGGATTATTTGGGAGAAGGGATGGGCATCCATTTTCAGAAAATAGTAAATGTACAAAAAAGTTCATAATGGGAGCTTCCTCTCCCTCCTACTGACAGCTTGTAAAGAAATGGAAAGATACAAAAAATAAATCTTACACTTCCAGCCAAACAGTATTAAATATAAGGTTGAAATACGTTAGCTGTAATATTACATATAAAAATCAGAAACAACATTATGCTTCATTTTTGATTTGTGATCAGTACAAAATAAAATAATGCGATTAAGATTAGACCTAGGTGATGCCTATAATTTTATGTTAACATGATGGGGAATTTTGAAATAGGATCCATTCCAAGAAGCCACTTCCCAGGTGAACTTATAATGGTGAAGACCTTAGATGGAAACTTTTAGTATCATTGATAAAGTCATACATCAGTAAGATCTTACTCATGAAAAGAACGTGGGCCTTCCAGAAACTTGACATCCCCTTCTAATAAGTAAGACCAGTTTCGGAGTGATGATCAAGGTTCAATATTTGTGCTTTGCTGGGAGAATTTTCTATTGTGTGTGGGGGGGGGAAGATTGCATCTAAAAGTAATCACTGCTGGAAATGGATGATAAGAGAAAATACAGCGTTACAATGTCAGTGTTTCTTTCTTTCTATGTGTTCTGCCAAGTTAACTTTAGGGCACATACTTGGTGAATCACTGTCTAATAGGAGAGATCACTTTGGCAAGCATTCGCTGGTCACAGTCTTCGGATCCTCTTCCATACAGTTCTGTCACACAGTGCCCTGAACTGCTACTGAGGGTCCAGATTCTGATTGCCTCTGCTTTTCCTATCTGTCATCAGAAAGAAAGAAAAGTTTCTTGTGTACAAAAGCAGAAAAAATGGCAAATAATATACCAAAAGAAAAACCACCTCTTTACCACTCATAATACCAAATAGTGAAACCAGTGGCAAGAAGCTCAATTCAGAACAAAGAAATGGGTTTTGGTAACTCAAGTTGGATTCTTCAATTTAAAGGCTACAACTGAACTTGGAGTAATGTCTAGTGGAGAATGTTTGGCTGGGGAAAAGCAAAAAGGGAAAGGCAAAGAAAATCACACTTACTGTTTACCAGCGGCATGCCAGGCACATTAAATAACATCTCTAATGCCTATAATAACCCTATAAAATAGGTGAGATTACTCCTTTTACAAACATAGACACCAAGGCTCAGAGAGCTTTGCCCAAACCTAGAGTTAGCAAACAAGGATTCAAGGAAAATTTGTGAATTGGAGGCCTTTTGGACAGTCTGTCCATAAGTGTAATGACTTCCTAGCTTAAGTAAATCTTGTAGGAATGTAACTATTTGCAAAGAAATTTTAAAAACATCATCTCTGACAGCCAATCAGATCTACCATAAGAGACAAAGAAGTCTCAGCCTCATAAACATAGGATTATAACTGACAACAACAAAACGTAAATATGTTCCTGGTTCATTAATTTTCTAATGTTACTGTGTTGAAGACCCTAATCCAGATTTGCCATATGCTGGGACTGGGTGACATACATAAACAGCAAAAGGCAGGAAGTTCCCATTGTGGCTCAGCAGGTTAAGAAATTGACTGGTATCCATGAGGTTGTGGATTCGATCCCTGGCCTTGCTCAGTGCGTTAAGGATCCAGTGTTACTATGAGCTGTAGGTCACAGATGCAGCTTAGATTTGGTATTGCTGTGGCTTTTGCCTAGGCCGGCAGCTGCAGCTCCAATGAGACCTCTAATCTGGGAAATTCCATATGCTGCAGGTGTGGCCCTAAAAAGCAATAAAGAAATAAATTAATTGATTGATTAATTAATAGCAATAGGCAAAAACAGAAAAGGAAATACCATTCTTTTCTAGGGTGAATTCAGGATAAAGAGCATACTTTTCTGGAATTGTGTAAGGTGTACACAATACGATGCACTACAAGGGCTGAGAATTGGGTGCAGCTCTACTAAAAATAATGACAACTGAATCTAAATTTTATAATTTCTGTTAAAAAAAAAAAAGAATGACACAATGGATCCACATTTTACCATATAGGAGCCACTGGGAAAAAAGTCTGTTTTCCTTAATAAAGTGTAAAAACTGTGCATTGAAAGGACATAATCAATGATCCCTTAAAACCTCAATAAAAGGAGCAATAAATTTTTCTTTAAATATGCAATGCCCAAAAATATGAAGTTAAGAGTTTTGGAGCCTCTGTTATTTCCTTGAAGGGGGGAAAAACAGCCAAGGAGAACTCAAACTTCCTTGTCCCTGAGACTCTTACCACATGCTAAGTGAAGTCTCCAGGGGCCCCAGTAGCATATAAAACACAGGTTGCAAGGTGGTAAAATCCTGGGCACAGCCATGGTGACGTTGTTCATCAGGGGCTGCAGGTTCGGAGTCTGGACTGTAGCTCCATAATATTCCTCTCTGTAGAGCAAAAGTCAAGGAAATGGGACAAATTGATGAAAAGTCTAACTGCTGGAAATATTTGCCTCATTTCTCCTTCTTTTGGACCCTACATCCTTCATTTTCCCTTTCAGTTCAAATGGCATCCCTAGACGTGGATGAAGCTGTTTATCAGGGATGGTTATAAAAAGCACTGGGTTGACAGGGCCTTCTCAGGGATCGAAAATAGTGTGGGGGGTGGGGGGCAAGGAAGAGGACTGCCTCTAGAAATTTGCAGGCCCAGGGCAAGACAAGAAACTATATATCTAAATATTTCGAATACAAAAGTCAAGCTAATAAATTTTTAATTAAATATGTTGTATCTTCCAACCTTGAAAAGAAAGTCTTTATAGTGATCTGGGAAGACCAGGGACATATTTCTGAGTTTGAGAGTCCTTGGACTTATTTCAGGGAACATGGTGGCTCTCGGGGAGGGTGACCTGGGCCTCCATTTGTTCAGAGCTTCTTCCCACCCCATGACAGGCCTTATGCACCAGCAGACACTCTAACTTCTCCTCACAGGCTCTGTCCACTCTCCTCCATGTATACTCCAGCCAGGTGTTCCTTGGCCTCCCTCAGGCAGGGGGCAAAGTGTGGGTGCATATTGCATTCTCCTGAGGAAAAGATCTGAAGAAGAGGCCAGTGCAGACCTTCACTTGGGCTCAGGGAACTCTGGAAAAGAGATTCTAGAGTCTTGGGAACCTGGGGAATGGCCTAGCTATCTGTTTTAACCATCTGTTAAATCTAGACTAATGTAATACAGTTACTCATTTATCAAAAGTCTCTATTTCAGGTTGGATTAGTATTCCTCAACATCATACTGCCCCTCAAACCTGAATTTATAGAGAGATACAGCTGGTGACCGGTTTAGTAACTCAGTTTTTGACAAACAAATGTAACGATTATGTCCGCTGTGATTTTTCTTTAAACTAGAAATTTTAGGATTCCACTTCATTTTTAGAAGCATATCTTCAGCCGTGAGCCTTCTACTTTTTTTTTTTTCATGATAACTGGCATAGGAATTTCTCTAAAGTTCTTGAAAGATTCTCTTTTTAGATTTATTTAATTGTACTTTCCCCTTTCTATTTGTCATGACTGTTACTTAATGACTTCAGTTTTTATCTAACCAAATCTTTGATCGTAGTGTTCCTGCTGCTTTCAGGTACCTTGGTCCTCAAATGCTATAATCACTCCATTGCCCTTGTTTTTGAATCACCTTTTCTCTATATTTTTCTGAAAATCTTAATTCCCAGCACTGTCTTTTCTTATTGCAGTTTTAAGTTGCATGTCATATCATTTTCTGCAATATTACCTTGTAAATCAACCAAAGATTACCTTGAGACTTTGTTTTCATCTGTAATTTGAGACATGTTATTCACAATTTTAAGTAGATTCTTCCAAGTCGTTTATTATTTTTGAATCCCCACTCTATAGCTATGCTTTCTAAAAGTTCATCCTCTACAAATTTTGTTAATTCTTTGTGCAGCATATTCATGTTCCTTACTAAATGTATTAAAATGGGAAGGAAATGAGTCCTCATTTTGTCAGCGATTTTCAATGTGATATTGGATAGGACCCTTATTGCTAATTATAGTCTAGTCTCATTAAATTTGAGACTACCCAGACCCTTAGTCACTCCCTGGTATAGTGTATTATGAAACTTGAGAAAGATAAATTATTGTTGTTCAATGGCACATAGTGTATGGGATTTGGGTCTTTTGGAAGAGTATGTTAGATGAAGTAAGATACCAAGTTTGGATTGAGGATTGACCCTTGGGTAGAGTACAAGAGTAGGTAAGAAGAGGTGTAACCTACAATGTCTTGCCCAGGTGTGGCTGCTGAACTCTATCCTTCTCTCCTTAGCAAATATCGTGGAAGATTAATGGTCTTAGATCCAGGTCCAAGTTTCATTGCTGACCCTTAGAAATTTCTGAATTTGCACAAATTATCTGGCCTCTTTATAACATTAGATTATCTCAAAGGTCACTTTTAACTTTGGTAATCTAGTCCTCAATTGTTCTACCAGATCTGAATTTTTCCCCACTAGTTACTAATGAGTCACTAATAGGTTGGACCACAAAGATTGGAGCACTGTCTTTCTACTTCCATGGTTAAAGATGCATAGGACTCTTTAACAGAAATTTGACCTTGGTTGAAATTTGAATTTCTCTCTGTGGTTGGTGTTCTGCATCCCAGGGATGCAGAAATCGTGGATGCCAAAGATCTGATGTATGCAGGAACGCTTTAATAAGAGATTTGGGCAATTGCGGATTTTGGTGTCCAAGCAGGTTCTGGAACCAGTTCCCTGTGGATACAGAGAGGAGGGTGTATTTTTAGCTTTGTCCCTTGAATCACAGGAAACAGGTAACAGGTCTGAGAACCCAGAAGCCTGAGTGAGACAAATCAGGGACAGTGAGCAGGGTGTGAGAGGAAAGTGAGGAACCACTAAAGACATCTTGCCTAGGTACCTTCCTGGTGAAATTGATCTGCCAGTCATTGGCAAGCTATGAGGTTGCTAAGTCGGTGTGACTTATTAGATAATCAGTAATCACTGTAATAATATTACTGATTTGTGTATTTCAATGTGGTAGAGAATTGAATTAAAAATTCCTAGAGAGAGACAGTATTTTTCTCTTGAATCTGCTTTGTTCAGCACAATAAAAGTTGTCTACAGCTCATCCTATACCTGCCTGAGATACCCAAAATGTTCCTTCTCACACTATCCATCAGCAAAGAACCATATTCGTCAATGTTCAACTCCGAGGCTAATTTCTTCAAGTCTTCTCTCAAATGTCACCAAGTAAATTTAACCTCCTCTTCCTCCACCTGCTGACATTACCACCACTTCTCAGGGTTTTCTTTCTTTTGGCTTCATATTAGCTGGAGCAGTTTGGATATCTAGCTCACTCCTGCCTTCCCCACACCTGCCCTTGAGAAGGGCAGCAGCCCTTCTCTTTCTGATTCTTTCCAATCGATGCTTTCCTTTCCACCACGCATTCTTCATGATTCTCTAGAGCCTTATTGGGAAAGCAGAAAATGAACATGGATTGTATCTTTTCCTCTCCATTCCTGCTATCACAATCCTGTCTCAACCTCAGGCAATGTAAATAGCTCTGACTACTTAAAGAAAGATTGGGAAGTGAGTGAAATTAAGAACAGTACAAAGACTAATATTCCTCCTTTTATCTTGCTACATTTCTGTGACACATTTGGGTTCCTAGTCCCTTATTGTTATTTATTTATTTATTTTTGGTAGTTTCCATAGGCAATATCTTAACAAGGGATTTGCATGAAAACTGTCAAAGCAGTTTTTATATAGGGGCCCCACACTGGAGGCCCTGATTCACTAGATCGGGTCTAGTTCTGGTATCTGCGTATAAAAAGTCCCATGGAGCTGGTGCACTGCACCTTAGGTGAGGGCTTCTTATAACTTAAAGCACAGGGTGCTCTGCAGCCACAGACTTGACTAACGTTGGGCAAGTTATTTCACTTCTCTGAAGAATATGGATATATATCATATATGTTATAATATGTATATAAATTATATATAATTTAATATTTATTTTATATATCTATATTTATGATATACAATTTGATATATATCAATTCATATTTTTAAAAACCGTGGTGTAATTTCCATCTGAGATGACTAGAATAGATGGAAATACTGGTTTCAGAGAACTTATTCCAATTTATGGTTAAAGCAAACATCTGAAAACAAGTACTAGACTTTTCTTATTTTTTCCCCCAGTATTATTGAGATTTAGCTGACATACTACTAGGTTTTATTTCTAACCAAAATTTGATTTGGTCTGATGTACAGCACTATTAATTAGTGTTGGATTTAACGAAGTAATGTGGTTTGTTCAGGTTCAACTCCCTGACAATGACTGTTTTAAACCGTATCTATCCAGAATTAACCCAGCAGCACACTGACATATTTGTCAGTAAGTATTTTTTCTCCTGGAGGATTGTTTGTAAGTTCTCATTCTATAGTATCTGTGCCTTTGAAGGAATGAATATAGGTTGATATTTCTATACAAGAATGAAGATTTCTCTTTCTGAATCCACTTCCTTTTTATTTCTCAAATGTTTCACACTTCTTAAGAACACTCTTTTCGGTATGTATGTGTGTAGCAAGAGATCCCTTCTGGCAATTGTGTTAAGATTTATTTTTCTGCTTCCCTGATTGGAATGTTATTATTATATATATATTTTTTGGATGCACCCGTGGTATATGGAAGTCCCTGGGCCAGGGGTCAAATCTGAGCTACAGCTGTGACCTACATGGCAGTTGCGGCAATGAATAGACCCTTAACCCGTTCTGTCACAGCAGGAACTCCTGAACATGTTATTCTTTTTAAATTATGTTTCCACCTGGTTATAAGCTTTCCTCTTCTGACTTAGAGCATCCCTTTCTGATGCACTATCTAAATATTTCCTATTCTTTAGATCCCATTTTTTTTAAAATAAAATCTTCTCTGATCCTTCTCACTCCAGGAAGTCCTTCTTTCATTTTGACTGTGAGTCATTGTCTATATTTTGCCTCTAACTCTTCTCATATACTATGTCATAGTTTAATATATTTCTTCATTCTTTTTAGGAATAATTTAGGAATTCTCTCTAATTCTTTTAAGCATTATACTAATGGAGTCTCTATGGAATACTTCTGTACCTCCTCTTCAGTGCCAACCAGTGCCTTGCAAACAGCATGAACTGTTATCCCCTGAAGCATGCTAATTAAGGAGTAGTGTTCTTATATGTAGTAAATAATTACATAAGGTAGTACTAAAGAAAATATATCGGAGCACTTTTTATTTAGGCAGAGACAAAGGATTCCTTCCTACTTGTGTTGACCCTTGGCTTAACATTCTGCTACCAGTGAGAAGTACCTCACGAACTTGATTATGGGAAAAATCAAGTTTATCTACCCTTGACATTAGTATTAACCCAGCTCAGCTCAGGTAGTGAGAAATAAGAGAACCAGTTTGCATATTCTTTCCTTTCCTATTAAAAAAAATGACTTTCAGGTCTAGTTCCCAGTGTGTTTTTACAATAAGAGTTCAATAATATTTACTGCTCTTCCTAGATACCAAACACCAGGTCTTTATTTTTGTCCTAGTTTGGTCACTACTTCCTCTGTCCAAAGTTGAGGCTTCCCCATACATTCCTAGAAGTGTATTTCTTATCTACTTCCTTTCCCAAGGCCTCTGGCAGCTTTTCATAGTGGCAAGAGCGTCTCATGCAGTTCCTGATATTGTTCCTGGTTCCTTTTCAGCAGGCAGGGGAAAGCAAGGGATCTGTTATTTAAAGGTTTGCAGTTGCTGGGTTTGGGGGTGGGGGCGGCAATGACTCACTAGCCAGTGAGAGTCTTTCTCTAACTCTGTTTAAGACCTTATTTGCTTATAAAGAGGAAACCATTGTTCCCGGCACAGTAATCTCAGGGCCTGTCCTTTTGCATACCCGAGAGTTGGCAATTGACAAGTAGTACCATTGAATAAACACAGGAGATCAGAGGTTATCTTTTTCAAGAGGCCTTCCTTGGTCTGCTCCGGAGTACTCATTACTTCCTCCTGCTGCCCCACTGCACCGTGGATCCTTCTTCTGTTACTGGATTCATCTCAGTGAAGGGTGCTGCTTTATATACCGTAGATTCCTCTTAGTAACTTTTGATAGCAAGACCTGTCTTCATCTTTTAGTATTTCCAATATCAAGAAAGCACAAGGCTTACTGAAACAGCCCCGTGAAACTACTGTGTATTTTCTGTAAAGGTATCACTAGAAACATTACTCATTACATTTCACAGCATCATTTTTTGGTGGACTTCTCCAGAATCGTATACAGAATACATGTCATTTTCTTAGTTAAGATTTTCTTTCATTCCATGAACACCCTATTATATGTCCTTTTTAGTTATATTTGGAGTGGTAAGAACCTGGTAGCAAATTCTGTTGTATTAGCCTTACTTCTGATTCCAATATAGGTACCTACTTCTGATATATGCTATTTTATTCTATTTATGGACCCTATAACCTTCCTTATACATATCTAAAATCCCATTTGGGGAATAAGGTGGAGTAAATGTAATCACCTATAAAATAGGTATCAACTTACTCATTCATCCAATGAAATGAAGCTAAGAACCATTAATAAATCAGAACCAAATACATTACACTGCCCTAAATTCACTTGACTTTAAAAAGTTAAAGTCAATGAAATTTTGCATAAATTGAATATGAGAGTGAGGAATTAGGAGATTTCAAAGTTCATGCAACTCTTTCAATGGTGCTACTTTCTGAATTAGGGGGTAGAGGAAGAATGCCAGATTTGGGAAGCGTTTGTCAAGAGAATTGTAATGTAAATAATAATTGTTGTAACTATAGTCCTGTGTGCTTCACAAGGTATTCTAATACTAGTTATAATAATGAGCCTTTGTATAGTGATCTAAAGTTCATAAAGATTAATTTGTTGACAAGAGCCAATATAATATCACTCTCACTTTGCAGATGAGGAAGCTAAGTTTCAGGGGGACAAGAGGATGGAGAGGAAATTTTGGAAGGAGATCTTAGGTGTGGTGCTCTGATTTGCTGTCCTATGGTCTACCCTTCATTATGCTGCTGCTTTTAGAACTGGAACCATCACAGTGAGGGTGAGGAGTACAGGAGTGATATAGTTCTCCGGCTTTTTCAAAAAGGAAAACACCTCCTAAAGTAAGCGTTATTACTAAAAGTCGTCCCCATTACTTAAAATTCTATTACCCAGTGATGGTTTCCTGTGAACTGCTTGCAACGAGTTGCAGTTCCAGCTCCCTGGGTTTGTTCAGTGTGACTATCCCTCAGTCTTCTGTGGAGGAACCCCATTCAGTAGAAGTGTGACACACAGGAACATTTAACTGCATCCTTAATTCTAAAAGTATCTTGAACAAAAGTAATAAAATGATATTTCTAGCACAACTTGCTGGCTTTTGAATAAAGTATGAGCATCATGTGATAAGCATTAAATATGGGTAGATTAGCATACAGGTTTCACAGAGAGTACTGACTGACATAAAGCCTCAGAAATATTGTCAGACTTCTGGTTAGAGATGTTTGTACACACCATGAGCAAATTACAGTGGCTAGCATGCACATGTTTAAATACAAAAGGATAACTTTCCAGTTTGTGCACATATTTGAATGCAAAGAGATGACCTTCCAGTTTGATCTTGGTACCTCTATAGTGGATAACTGGAAAAGAAGACATTGAAGCCAGGGGAAAGAGGGAGTTGAGTCAAAGACCATGACATGATTATGCTTTCAGTGAATGGCCTGTTCTTGGGAAAGGCATTTCCTGATTTCTCTGTCTTATCCATATTACTGGATCAAATACTGAGCACAAACCCTCATTTGCCAAAAACCCAAGTACACACACCTTCTGATGTAAGATAATAATTATTGCAGGGTGGCCTCCACAATCAAAATGCCCCTGCAATGTCTTCTGTGTGCTCCATTATGGTAGATTTTTGAACTCCAGTTGTGATTGCTAGATGATCAAGAAATGCTTACATGTGCTAATTCTTGCCCCTAAATCAAAAAAGACCATGGAGTCATCAGATAAAATGTCATGATGACTTGGTTTTCAGACAGATTTTCTGGAAATCTGTGACCTCCACCAATCTTTAAAAATAAATACATAAAAGTACCATACATTTCTGGATGCTTGGGCCAGCCTCCCTTAGTCAGTTCTCTATTTTTCTTACCACCCAGAGACTGAAGCATTTGGCATACGTGGGATCCTAGTATTTTAGAGCTGGAAGGGAAGTTCTCCCACCCTGGTTTTATCTGTAGGCTGGATAAAGGTTTGGGATTTAGCAATAGGCTTTGCTAGCTCAGCTTGTGAAAATCACATTCTTTATCAACTCCCCAGATGGTTTAGATCATTAAAAACACAACAAAACAAAACAAAAGCCCTTCAGAGTGTACACTGTGAAGATATTCTCTAATTTCCAAGAAAAATAAATATATGTCGAATTTCTCACAGATTTCTCACACTTTCTCAGTATCCAGCCTGAATTGCTGTGCTGAATGGAGAACGTAAAACCATCGTTTTTGAAACTGCAAAGCTTTGTGCTGAATACTTAACTTCCAACAGCCCTTTGCCTTTCCAGCTTGTCCATCAGCCCCCAACTCTAAGTCAGTATTTATCTTTTGGGGCTTAGCTTAAACGGAGACGTGGATGTCTCTATTCAATGAATTTGGGGCAACTGGCTCTCAATAAGCAACAAAACAAAAAGGCTGTTTTAAGTCAAAGAGACCTCAAGAAACTGTCCCACCATCTGCTGAGAAGAGAGAAATGAGCCTGTGGGCCAAGAGCTTTTAGTGAATAGAAGAAATAGTATTGTCATCTAAATTTTCTGCAAGACTCTTTGGATCAAAATATTATAATCACAGCAAATAGATGCAGCAAATAGATGCGGCCACACTTAATGGCTACTCAAAGGGCCAGACCACTGCTTGGCTAGGATCGTTTACTGTCATTTGGAAGTAAAACTGGGGGGCCGAGGCGATCCGGGCTGGAGGGAGAAAGGGAGACCTTACATTCAGCTGGCATGCACCAGTGGATAAATGGCTGGCATTTGCAGAGCTGCATTGCAGGGGAGCTTTTAGCAGTTTGCCACTGCCAGCTGATGTCTCTGTGAACATCAGTGCCAAGAAGCCAAAAATGAAAGCAGGTGCAGGGGCAGAGGAACTGAATGTTGGAGCGGGGTGGGGGGTGGGGGGAGACTCAGCAACAGAACTTCTGTTGTTAAAAATGGGTTGCCTTCATTAAAACCTAAACAATGCCTCACTTTAATTCTGCATAACATTTTTTAGCCCACTAGAGTCCTGCACACACACTTAAGGCAAGCCTCTTGCATTGATGCTCTGGACTAAGAGACTATGTTTTGTTTGTCTCTCTCCAAAGCTGTGGATTGTCTGCAAAACCGCTGAACTCTGATTAGAGCGGCTTTCCTTCCGAAGCCAGGAGCATCTGCTTCTGAAAGTGCCCCTTCCTTCCCCTCCCTCCCAGAGTCCCCCCTCTTCAGAAAGTCCCAATTCTACACACCCAGGGCCTGGGAACAGGGAATATTCCTGAACTCGGGCATGTCTTCATAGAGCCCTCTTACCAGTTCAGCACTCTGAAATGCTGCTTTCCGATGAGAAAACAGACACAGACGGGACTCAGTGCTGCCTGCAATTTACATTTCCCTCAAAAGCTCTATGTTCTTGCAACACTGTTCCCCAAGTCCACCGCAAGTGACAGCAGGAAAAGAAACAATAGAGGTAAGCAAAATAAATAAATAAATGAAATAAATCAATAAGGAATTAAGGTAAGGGTTCAGGGACAACTGACGCTTGCCACAGGGCACACTACAGATCAAGAATAAAAGAGAAAAACCTTTGCTGCCCTGCCCGGCTGAGCCATTCCTATCAGGGACTTGGGCACTGTTGAAATGTGAAAATCATCTTTCAGGGAGATAGGACAAAAATACGGATCATATGCAGCTTTCTCACAACTGGGATGGAGAGAGAGAAAACCACGTCAAGAAGAAACTGCAGGCAATCTGTGCTTGGTGGAAAATACACTCTTTTTTAAATCTAATGGACTTTAGTGCAATGAGGGACATAAAAAGTATGTTTGTTTGCTTTTATAGGCTTTTAGGGGAAAAAAAACAGAAATGGCAAAGTTAATTCTACAAGTCAGACACTCTGCATGAACTAGAAAAGGCTCTATCTATTAAAACTGTGATGCCACAGCAACTTTAATTATAATTTAAGATGGATAAGCATAGTGCCCCTTGGGGAATGGCAGTGGGAATTAAGTTTGGTTCATGACCTTATACTGGAAGAAAGTTTGTATTCATTCTCCTTTACTTCTGCCACCAAGTGCTACTTGTCTTGTCCACATGTAGGTTTGGTTATTATAAGCTTTTGAAACCTAGAAGAAAGTTTAACATAAATGAGGTCACATGCCAAAAGAGTCAGTGGATGAAAAAGAACTTAATCTGTAAAGCAAGTAGACTCTGGGTTTTAGTCAGAATGAAATGTATTGAAACAACAGGAGACCACAAAGCTGAGGAGTCTGAGAGAAGGGAAATGCTCTAACAGCAAAAAACAAAAACAAAAAACAAAAAATTGGCCAAGGCTAGGAAGAGACATTCCAAAAAAGGAAAAGGAGATAGCTAATAACATAAAACAAGGTCCGGACTGAAAAAAAAAAGCAGCATTTGAAAAGAAAAAGCCTTGTTCGACTGCAAAATGTGCAGATGAAAAAATGTAGTCTTAATATTGTTGACGGTTTGAGCAAAACAAGCTCAAATCTTGACAGAGGAATTGAAAGAATGTCTATTAAAAATTTGGAATTTTTGCCCTTATAGGAATTTGGCTTACTCAAATAATTTAGAGAGAGTATGTATTTATGTATAGTAGAGTTCATTGTGGTAATTTTAAATATTTAAAATATATTGACCGATGCTGATTATAAAAAATTTAAGAGATTGGCTGAGAAAATTATGATATATACATAAATCATGTTCTAGAAAAATGTTCTCCAACATGGGAAACTTCTTGTAAATATGTTTTCTTAGCAAGAAAAGAAAGAGTTGTAAAATAGTTTATCCAAGATGATCTCAATTATGTGTGAAGCATCTACTTCAAAATGTTAAAAGTAGTTACTCTGAGTTCCAGAATTATAGATGATTTTTCTTCTTTATTTTCTTCCCATACTTTTTCAATTTTCCAAAATGAAAATTTATGTTTTGAACTTTTCATTGAAGAGTACTCTGCATATGGGAAAATACACACATAAAAATACAGCTTGATGAATTCTAATAAATTGAAGACAACCATGTAACCAGCACCCTCCTCAGGAAACAGGACACTCTTAGTTCCTGGAAATTTCCTCTTGCCCTTTCCTGCTCCCACAAGGTAAACTCTGTCCCCACCTGTGACATCGTAGAGGAGTTTTGCCTTTTGTATGCTTTAAATAAAGGAAGCTTGCAGTATAGGAATTTTTGTGTCCAACTTCTTTCATTCGGCATTGAAATATATATTGTTATAAGCCAGGAGATACTAACAGGAAGTTGAGTGAGACCATTCATGCTGGGCAGTTTGCTGACACATAGCTTCCTAGGACGGTTCCAGGCCCCATTCCTATCCACCTCCATAACGTGTGCTCGGAATCCAGTCCTGGCCCTAGACTTACTGAGATCTCTCAGTTGCAAATGTTTTCTTTTTCTAAACTCTTATACTATGTGCATCTTGAATTAGAAAATTAATCCATGCCATATTATTTACTGTTGCATCAAACTTTTAATCATCTCCTCTCTGTTTAATTCACCATGTGTTGTTCATATTTAGCTGTTGTTGGATGTCTAACAGGTGCCACGTGCCCTATGTCTGCCAGGTAGTACAATCCTCATTTTACAGGGAAGGTAATAGATATCCCCTGGATCATAAATCTAGAAGGTGACAGAATACTGGTCCCTACCGAGGTCCTTGGATGCTCTACTGAATGGTCTCTCTACTGTACTCCATCCTCTCCTTTGCTTATATTTTGTATCTTCACTGGATTCAGAGGTTCTGGAGAGAAAACATATGCATTTCCCTTTCTTTGAATTTCCCCTCCTATCACAGTGCATAGCATAACTCATTTTGGTTACTGAGCATAAGAAAGATGATTTTTGACTTTTCTAGTAGCACAGCACTTTTTATAAACCTTTTTCCTTGATGAAAATATATCATAATGCTCTGCAGTGTTATTCACCATCTGGGATTGAGGTTCTGATTCCAATAATTCTGTGCAGAAAATGTTTTTAATAACTGGCAAGGCTAATAAATCTAAGTAGCAAAGTGGGTAAGGTTAACTGAGGGCAACAGTGTAACTAGTATATTTGACATAAAGAATGGATCATCCTCTAAACATCATCCTCCTAAAAAATTATTTTATCTAATAATTATAATAAAAATGAATTAAAGTAATAATCAGAACATACCTATAGAAAGAAAAAACAAAAAGTAAAATGAATATTTCAGTACAGAATAAGAATAAATAGGGATTTAAATCTTTTTTATAACATTAACAATTTTTTGAAAGATAAAAATGTATACCTATGTATTAGTGTATTATAGAAATGAACAATAATATTACAGTTGTTTCCTCAAAATTTAAATTGTGAAATTCATTGATGACTTTATAAAAATTGATTTTCACATGTTCATGTTCAATATACAGAATCAGAAAATTTTTCAATCTGTTTTTGTGTATAGTTGATCAAAGAACACATTAAGATATAATAAAGTGTATTTCATATAAGAAATAGTATGAAGTAGAATTCCAGATATTACAGTACAGTTCATGTCTTTGGGGTCAATTCTAGCCTCTTTCAAATATCATAAGTCAAAAAATTTTAAATACAATACCCCTGTGTAAACATTTTCCCTAAATAGTACTGACGTAAGTTAAGTTTTGTAACTTCATGTTTACAGTCACTAGGTTTTCATTCTCTCATTCACATCTGCTCTTTAAATGATGGAAAATATAGAACCATAGGGGTTGGAGAAATGAACTCTTGGAAAGAGACTTCTGATGATTCCAACTACTAACAAATTTGAGTCAGGTGGTACCATGGCTAACTGTATAACTGGGACTCTTGAATTAATTTCCATGTAGAATAGAGTGTTTACAAAGGAATACTTTACAAATATGTAAAGCATATGTGACATTCCCGTTGTGGCTCCGCAGGTTAAGAATACAGCATAGTATCCATGAGGATATGGGTTCAATCCCCGGCCTCACTCACTGAGTTAAGGATCCAGTGTTGCTGTGAGCCAAAGATGAGGCTCGGATCTGGCGTTGCTGTGGCTGTGGCAGAGGTTCCAATTCGACCCCTAGCCCAGGAACTTCCATGTGCTGTAGGTGTGGCCATAAAAAACAAACAATAAATGTTTATCTCAGACTGTGACTGTATTTGAGCCTTTAAAGAAGAATTAAATTACAATGAAGTGATCAGCGTGAGCTGTAATCCAGTGTGACTGGTATCCTTAAAAAGAAAAGGAGATGAGGGCACAGCAGCAAGAAGACCGTATGAACACATACACGTTTGAATGTATGAGTGCAGGCATAGGAGAAGATGGAAAAGATAGGAAAAACGCTCACCAAATTCTAACTGCCCGTAATCACTAGCAAATAAAGAATAGTGATTTCCATGATATTTATGCATTTTTACATTTTTACATTGTTGGGATTATTTTTATGACAACCATGCATTTCTTAGACAATTTCAAAAGATAATAAATGAAAATGGGGTCAATAAGTGAAATTTTTTGCAGTTCCCTTTGTGGTGCAGCAGAAGCAAATCCGACTAGTATCCATAAGAATGTGGATCTGATCCCTGGCCTCCGTCAGTGGGTCTGGGATCTGACATTGCCTTTAAGCTGTGGTGTAGGTTGCAGGCACAGCTTGGATCCTGTGTTCCTGAGGCTGTGGTGTAGGCTGGCAGCTATAACTCCCTTGGATTCGACCCCTAGCCTGGAAACTTCCATATGCTTCGGGTACGGCCCTAAAAAGCAAAAAAAAAAAAAAAAAATTTTTATAAATATGAGCTCATTGTAAAATCAGAGTGGCAAGACCTGACAATGCAGAGTATAAGAGAATCATGCATGTATTTACAGGGAAGAAGTAGAAACAGTGTGTGTGTGAATATTGTATGAAGGCAAATTTTTGGATCAATAGAAAAGATGATTAAACAGCCTGGTAGCCTTTTTTTTAAGGAAAAAAACCTGCTTTTATTCAGTCAATTGTAATAATTAAGTTTAGGTTGTTCTTGTCTACAGAATTGAATTCAGTTTCTTATTTTATGTTTAACTTTATCAGGGCTAAAACAAAGATATGAGACAGTTTGGATTTAAAATATGAAATATGTCAATCTATACTTATACCACATAACTGTTAGAAATGGCTTTTTCTTTTTTGTGATTTTTAAAAATTGAAGTATAGTGGGCTTACACTGTTGTGTTAGCTTCAGGTGTTCAGTACAGTTTTTCAGTTACATATCTATATGTGTATTCTTTTTCAGATTCTTTTCCCTTTTAGAAAGTATTGAAAATAGTGCTCTGTGCTATACTGCAGGTCTTGTTGGTCATCTGTTTTATATAGTTGTGTGTATATGTTAATCCCAACCTCCTAATTTATCCCTCCCTACCTTTCCTCTCTAGAAACCACCAGTTTGTTTTCTATATTTATATCTGTTTTGTACATAAATTTATTTGTGTCACTTTTTTTAGATTCCACAAATAAACAGTGTCATTATGATATTTGTCTTTGACTTCACCGGTATAATAATTTCTAGGTCCATTCATGTTGCTACCAATGGCATATTTTCATACTTTTTTATGGCTTAGTAATATTCCATTGATGTATTACATCTTCTTTATCCATTTTTCTGTCAATGGACATTTAAGTTGCCTCCATGTTCTGCCTATTATAAATAGTGCTGCAATGAACATTGGGATGCATGTATCTTTCCAAATTAGTTTTCTACAGATATATGCCCAGGTGTGGGTTGCAGAATTATGTGGTAACTTCATTTTTAATTGTTTAAGGAACATCCATACTGTTCTCCATAGTGATTGTACCAATTTACATTCCCACCAACATTGTGGGAGGGTTCTCTTTTCTCCCCACTCTATTTTTTGTTATTATTTTCTACACAAGCATTTACTGTTTGTAGACTTTCTGACTGATGTGAAGTGATACGTCATTGTACTTTTGATTTGCACTTCTCTAATTAGCGATATTGAGCTTTTCATGTGCTTATTGGCCATGTGTATGTCTTTGGAGAAATGTCTATTTGGATCTTCTACCAACTTTTGGTTGGGTTGTTTGCTTTTACTGATATTGAGCTGTGTGAGCTGTTTGTATATTTTGGAAATTAATGCCCTGTCAGACACACCATTTGCAAGTATTTTCTCCCATTCTGTGAGTTGTCTTTTCATTCTGTTTACGATTTTTTTGGCTGTGCAAAATCTCTTAGGTTTAATTAGATCCTGTTTGTTTATTTTTGTTTTCATTTGAATAATTCTAGAAGGTGAATTGAAAAGGTATTGCTGCGATTTATGACAAAGAGAATTATGCCTATGTTTTCTTCTAAAAGTTTTATAGTCTCTGGTCTTATATTTAGGTTTTTAGTCCATTTTGAATTTATTTTTGTGCATGGTGATAGTGTTGTAATTTCAGTCTTCTGCATGTAGCTGTCCAGTTTCTCCATCATCACTTATTGAAGAGACTGTCTTTTTTCCATTGTACATTCTTGCCTCCTTTGTGGTAGATAAATTGGCCACAGATGTATGGGTTTATTTCTGGGCTTTCTACCCTGTTCCATTGATCAGCGGGTCTGTTTTTGTGCCAGAACCATTGTTTTGATGACTGCAGCTTTGCAGTATAGACTGAAGTCAAGGAGACTGCTTCCTCCAGCTCTGTTTTTCTTTCTCAGGAATGCTTTGGCTACTTGGAGTTTTTTGTGTTTCTATACAAATTTAAAAATTTTTTGTTCTAATTTTCAGAAAAATGCTCTTGGTAATTTGATAAAGATTTGCGTGGAATCTGTAGATTGCCTTGAGTAGTATAGTTATTTTTTTTGTCTTTTTCTTTTTTTTCCTTATCTAGGGCCGCACCCGCGGCATATAGAGGTTCCCAGGCTAGGAGTCTAACAGGAGCTGTAGCTGCCGGCCTTCACCACAGCCACAGCAACGCAGGATCTGAGCCGCGGGGTCTGCAACCTATACCACAGCTCACGGCAATGCCGGATCCTTAACCCACTGAGCAAGGCCAGGGATTGAACCCGCAACCTCATGATTCCTAGTCAGATTCGTTAACCACTGAGCCACGAGGAGAACTCCTATAGTATAGTTATTTTTAAAATGTTGACTGGGCACATTGTTTATATTAGAAAAAAAGTTGATATCAACCTAAATGTCTTACAGCATATAACTGAATAAATGAAGTATTGTGTGTCTGTGTATCTTAAAAGGATGTAAATACAGCTGTGATAATGAGTGACCTAGAGCTGGCTTTATCCACGTCGATAAATCTCATAAATATATTGCTGAGCAATAAGAGCAGCTTGCAAAAGAACAGAAACCATACTATACCAGGTATAGGAAGGTGGGAAATGTGTAACCCAGTACTCTCCATTGTTTATGGATATGTATTTATATAACAAAATTATTAAGTGATACATGAGAACAGTGAGTACAAAATTTGGGATAGAGGTTAGCCTTCAAGGGGAAAAAAAAAAAAAAGTGGGAGTAGAGAAGAACACCAAGGGAATTGAATCTTCTAGTTATGTTTTGTTTCATATGCTAGATGGTAGGTCCATGAGTAATAATCAGATAATTGTTATACCTTTATGTGTGAAATATGATAATAATAGCAGCTTACTTAGCACCAACTGTGGATCAGCCACTAAGATAAGGAAGTAGTACATATTTACTTGTTTTTTTCCACTCAAAACCCCACCAGATGGACACTGTTGCTAACCTAATATTATGAATAAGCAAACCAAAGCACAAGCAAACTAGGTAGCAAGTCTAAGATCTTGTAAGTCAGGAGCAAAGCTAGATTTAAAGTCAAGCAGTAGTCTATGATGAACTATTCTCTTGCAAATGAAAAGGGTTGTCCTGTGAAGTAATGTCTTGCCTTGTTTTTCTTTAATAATGTCATGGGTTACCTGGTGAAGTAAATGTAAATAGATGACCAGGTCCAAGACCGATGCAGGTGGCATTTCATTGAGGTTTGTAGGAGGTTGGGCTACACAGGTTGAACTTTTCTTCTTATCACAAGTCTAAATGTTTAATGTCAGGGAGAACTGAGGGGAAACAAGGGGTTCTACTTTAAGCATGTGGAGTTAGAGGTAAAAAAGGTGGCTAGTAAATAGTTAGAGATGATGGGATTCGGTTTGTGTTACAGCTAGGAATTAGTTTACATAATAGTCCAAACAGAGAAATGGATGTAATTATCCAAGAAATATGGAGAAAGGAAAACAATGAAAGGCCCACACCTGGTGGGAGACAGAACAAGAGACACAGTTTCTTGAGCATGCACCCGCGCACACACACACACACACACACACACACACAACATACACACATGTATTTTGTTCCTGAGGTTGATATATACAGTTCTATTTCTCCTTTTCATATGCATGGAAGCATTTCCCAAATATGTGTCATGAGATGAGGTAGTGACCCCTTTGAGACTGGTATGAAATACATTCAGTTTCCAGTCCAACACACCTAACTGCCCCTTTGATTTCATATGCATTAAATCTGAAGATGCAAAACACACACACACACACACACACACACACACACACACACAGACACCTACCACTTTCCCTTACAATTCCATCTGCACTCTTAAAGAAATAATTCTGTCACAATAGGAAATGCTCAACATTTCAGCCTCTATATTTGTCAATTAAGAAAATTGTACTCAATGGAGTTCCCGTCGTGGCACAGGAGTTAATGAATCCGACTAGGAACCATGAGGTTGTGGGTTCAATCCCTGGCCTTGCTCAGTGGGTTAAGGATCTGGCGTTGCCGTGAGCTTTGGTGTAGGTCACAGATGCAGCTCGGATCCTGTGTTGCTGTGGCTGCGGCATAGGCCGGTGCCTACAGCTCAGATTAGACCCCTAGCCTGGAAACCTCCACATGCCACGAGTGCGGCCCTAAAATGACAAAAAGGCGGAAAAAAAAAAAATAAACGTACTCAAGAAGTTCCCTGGTGGCTCAGCAGGTGAAGGATCTGGTGTTGTCACTGGCACAAGTCACTGCTGTGGCGTGGGTCACTGCTGTGGTGCAGGTTCAATCCCTGGCCCAGAAACTTCTTCATGTGTGGGTGCAACCAAAAAAAAAGGAAAGACAAAGAGAGAAGCCTACGCAACACTATAATAATGTTTAGATTAAAAGTTCCCCTTGAGGAATTTATAAAACTCTGCTGACTATTTAAATTTTGAAATGATTTAATTTTACATATCGAAGCTAATATTAAGGAAATAGAGAAATATGCCTTTTAGAATGCTCACTTTTGTAAATTCACAGAGGAGCATGTTAAATGCAAAGAGGATTTTTTTTTCTGAGCCTGGACAGGTGTAATCAGCCCATGTGCAAATGGGTAGTTTTTTAACAAATGGATTGGAGCAATCATCCTAAAGTGTGCATATGATCCATTTGTGAGCAAAAGTGTTACATTGATCAGATATTAATGAAATTTTGTCTTAGTTCCAATTTAGTAAGGAAGCAGTTGTTTCATCTTCTCTGGAGTATTGCAAAGTGGGGTGATTGAGAAGGGGAACAGATAGAGAAAAAGGGAGAGAGAAGAAAGCTAGTACTTACAGACGCCACCACTGTTCTGCACTTAAACCTTCCTATAGATATTTAACACTCTTGGCAATTTCCTGTTAGTTATTATTATCTCATTTTTCAGATTGGATAGCTGAGTTTTAGAGATGTTAAGTACGTGTCCTCAGTCATACAGGATACAGACTAAGGTTTGTCTTGTATCCAAAGCCCATACTTCCTAATTTACATCACTGTGTTCAAATA
The DNA here is from genome assembly GCA_004024745.2 of Catagonus wagneri. Lineage (NCBI taxonomy): Eukaryota > Metazoa > Chordata > Mammalia > Artiodactyla > Tayassuidae > Catagonus > Catagonus wagneri. Next base: position 16,931,949 of record PVHT020000022.1, on the reverse strand, counting down.
AAAAATACTGTAGTGTATTTATCCAGCAGAAGCTTGGTGTATTTCCCCCACCTCTTACTTAGTATTGAACTTCAATTATATCTTTAGTGGAATTGGAACTACTCTTTAGTTGTCAACAGATTTTTTAATACTGCTTTCGTACCTGATAGGAAGAAAGTTTTGGTAACAGCTTCTACCATCATTCTTTGCAGATATTGCCTTTAAACTTAATGCCTAATGTAATACTTGGAATCACCATAATAAATACCTCCAAAGTGTACATTTATTTTTATCATTTGTTAAATATGATTCTAATTTGGTTTTATGTCATTCATTATATATTTCACTTTAACTGATTATTGATTTGTAAGAATCATATGAAAAGCCACATTTTTAGTGGTAGACTTCTTTATTTTTATAAGTATACTTGATTTACAATATGGTGTTCATTTCAAGCATCCAGCAGAGTGATTCAGTATTTTTGCAGATTGTATTCCATTATAGGTTATTATAAGACAATGGATATAATTCCCTGTGTTATACAGTCTTTCCTGGTTGCTTATCTAGTTTATATATAGTAGTTTGTATCTGTTAATCCCATACCCCTAATTTTCTTCTCCTTCTTTCCTTCTCCCCTTTGATAACCAAAAGTTTTTTTCTATATCTGCAAGCCTTATTGTGATTTTTATATACATTCATTTGTATTTTTTTCAGATTCCACATATAAGTGATATCATATAGTGTTTATCTTTCTATGTCTGATTTATTTCACTAAGTATATAATCTCCAGGTCCATCCATGTTGCTGTAAATGGCAGTATTTAATTCTTTCTTATGACTAATAATCTATCATGTGTGTATATATCACAACTTCTTAGTCCAGTTATCTATTGATGGGTCACTTGTGTTGCTTCCATGTCTTGGCTATTATAAATAGTGCTGCTATGAATATTGGAGTGTATGTATCTTTTAGAATTAGTGTTTTCTTTTTTTTTTCTGGATATATTCCCAGGGGTGGAATTGTTGAAAAGAATTGTAGTTCAATTTTTAGTTTTTTAAGGACATTCTATACTGTTT
>PVHT020000022.1:16915432-16929894 GCA_004024745.2 Catagonus wagneri | reverse complement strand
TCCAGTTATCTATTGATGGGTCACTTGTGTTGCTTCCATGTCTTGGCTATTATAAATAGTGCTGCTATGAATATTGGAGTGTATGTATCTTTTAGAATTAGTGTTTTCTTTTTTTTTTCTGGATATATTCCCAGGGGTGGAATTGTTGAAAAGAATTGTAGTTCAATTTTTAGTTTTTTAAGGACATTCTATACTGTTTTCCACAGTGGCTATACCAGCCCGATCTACAATCCCCAGCAACAGTGTAGGAGGGTTCCTTTTTCACCACACCCTCTCCTACGTTTGTTATTTTTAGACTTTTAAGTGTTTGACTTTTCTCAGTTTTATATGAGGACTCTGCAGATCAATTGAGAACTTGTTCTTATTTCCTGCTATTGCTCCTACATCTCTGGCAGTCCCTAGTACAGAGCAGCTAATCAATAAACCATCATTCCCACCACCCCTCAGCACATTCTCCTTACTTCTGTTTTTTCCACTTACAATGACATAAAATCACATGAATTTGATAACACACAGAAGATGTAGTCAATATTGCTAGCTTGTATCTATTCTGTTGAGCCTTCAATATATATTATTACATTTAATTTTCATAACATTTCCATGAGTTTGGTACTGTTATAATGATTATTTATTATTATTTGTCATTTGACAAAACCAAAGCTTAGGAGGGTTAGCAAAAATTTCTGACTTGAACTCAAACCTAGACTTCTCAGACTCATGAGCCCTTGCACATATCCACCACAGGAAACTGCTCACTAAGAAAGTCAGGGAACTGGTGTATCGATGAAGCCATCAGGGCAGAGCAGATCAAATAACATATTGAGTAATGAGACAAAAGTAAGGCAAAGGATCTCAAAATCTCCATAAGAGAAAATACTGAAACTCTGGCTTGTCTTAGTATCTTCTGTTCTCTGGCATGTAATTTGGTGGAAGAATGAGAAGAACAACTAACATGGTTGAGGTAGAGCTGGGGGAACTCACAAACTCTTGTCACTGCATCCATAAACCTGGATAAGGACCAGTCTCCCCTCATCAAAATAATGGTGCTGTTACTGCCTTGTTGCCTTAGAATCTCTCCCATCACTACAGTTGTTCCTGCTCCCATGATGTCTTGGGTACCAAGTAATAATAATGACTTGCCATATTGTTGCTGATCTTACTGCCAGCTTTTGGTCTGGGCTTTTAACTATTGTGTCACTAACTTGATATTCACCCAATAAATGTAATCAATGCTAGGCATCTGTCATTAGAACCATCTCTGGCTATAGCGCCTGATAGAGATACCTCCTTCACTGAACAGGTCAAAACTACTTCACACCATAAGTACGGATTCCTGCTCTGGGATGTATATGCCTTTAGTATTCTGTGCCAAGCTGATTTAAGGAGGATTCACCATGCCTCCTTTTTTCCAAGAGCAAGAGGGTTCTGCTTCCCGGATACAGGACCTATATTTTCTTCCCATATGTGATATCTAAGGGCCTTTTCCCTTTCAGTGCTGTATTTTCTTCTATGAAAATCATATGCAATCAGGGTACTTGTCATTTTTTGTGAAAAACTTAATTTTCCCTATGAACTGGAAATATTAGAGTCAAATACAGTGGTAGACAGAGAAGGAAGATGTTATTTTCCTCTGTCTCTTTTTCCTAGCCTTCTATCCAGTCGACCTCCATAGAACTAGCTCTGGATCAGACATGAACTGACACCAGAGCAAAGGACAGTTGGTAGGAATGACACAAGGCAGTCCGGGGTTGGCAGAAATAAATGCAAAAGAATCAGCAAACAATTACGAAGGGTACATCAACTAAAGAGAGGAAGGAACTGCCACTTGTGGTACGACTCTCCATTTGCACACAGTGTTTACATTCAAAATCGGAATCGAATCACACATTCCCCACCAAGACTTTTGTTTGGAAAAGTTCCGTGGCTCCTCCAACTTCCTTGTGTAGATCATCAGCCACCCTAAATAGCGTGATGACTAGTTTCCAGCACGTCTTCCCTAGTGTCCCTAAAAGGCAAATCAAACGTCAAGGTTCTTGAAGAATTTAAAGCTAAGGAGATGGGTCTTATCCCTCAGGGGTATTAATTATCCTGTGTACAATAAAATTACTATCAGATTACCAACTTTAGTATCACTTAAGAAAAATATAATTTAAGGCAAAAAATGGAAGAAATAGAAATACACACTACATTCACTCAAGATAAATGAAGCACTGCTATTCATTCTTGCTTAATCTACTAAGCAAGGTCGTTTTATTTCCCAGACCTAAGTAGAACCCAATATGACTACCCTCCTAGCATCAGAAATTGTCTGATGTGTTCACATTGGCAGTACTTCAAGCTTGAGGACAGCAGAGCCATTTCAGCCTGTTTTCTGTACTTAGGTGCCAAGAAGCCTTAAATTAGCTACTTATTCTAATTACTCGAAATAGAAACTTAGCTGCTCATGTGTCCTTCTAGCGCAAAGGACTCAGAATCCTTGTATCACACCATGAGAGAAACACTCTCTAAGACTCAGTGTTAATTCTGTGGCTAGTGTGGAAAAATAAGGAAAATATCAGAAGCCACAAGTCTGGCTCATGCATAATCCCATCATCAATGCTCCATGTATACTAAAATGATGTGTTCAGCAATCTAAACAAGACTCTGCTCTTTACAATTTGAAGTAGGTCAACTTTTTTTTTTTTTGTCTTTTTGCCTTATCTAGGGCCGCACCCGTGGCATATGAAGGTTCCCAGTCTAGGGGTCTAACAGGAGCTGTAGCTACTGGCCTTCACCATAGCCACAGCAATGCGGGATCCGAGCTGCGTCTGCAGCCTACACCACAGCTCATGGCAACGCCGGATCCTTAACCCACTGAGCAAGGCCAGGGATCAAACCTGCAACCTCGTGGTTTCTAGTCAGATCCGTTAACCACTGAGCCAGAATGGGAAATCTGGTCAACTTTTTTTTTTTAAGGGGTCAAAAACCTTTTAAAAAACCAAGTTGAACAGGACAGAGTAGTTTTAAAAAACAATTGCCTAGTGCTTTCTTAAGGCTGGAATATGCTGCAAAACATGTAAGAAAAGTAGAAAAAAAATTAAAGGAGATTTGGAAGAAGGGGAGAGGAGTGTGGTGAAAAATAAACCAATAAACAAAAGAGCACAACTGTCAACCGCCAAGGGCAGATGTATGATCTCTTCCTCGTGGTTGTTGATCAGCATGCCAAGTACAGCAGAGGAATGCCATGCCTTTGATGACAAACTGGTGGGAAATAATGTGGTCCTTTATTCAGAACATAAAAAAGAACTGAAATTATGTATGTTTCATGGGATTTGGAAAGTGATTTAAAACCCTTAAGCATCAAGAAGTCTAAAACATGAATAAGATTAACCTCTGAAAGAAATGTAAAATTTACTACTCTTAATAAAAATATGCTATTCATACCTTACTTCTAAACTGAGTTGATGAGCAAAAGCAGTTATAGGTCAGCACAAGTACATTTCCAAAATGATTGGTTCAGGCAAAGACTTATGAAATGAAACTATAGATGATGGGACTTATATCATCAGTCTTTTACTTTTGTACTTTTTGAATATCATCCAAAAATACTAACCCGCTGTTGATTCTATGAAAGGGGGCAAGAAGAGAAATATTCTACCTATTGCCATCTTCCAACTGAAAGCATTCACATCCTGCTGCAAATGTATCAGATTTGTATCACATCCCTTGGTGAATGTGCCCCCTCTTTTTGTTTTGGTTTTGCTGTGTTAAATCTTTTTACATAAGTTTAATGTCTGGCAAGAGCATGTTTCTAAGTTATTTTTCTGCCTTACCCCCTGACTTTACATGAACCATACCAAAAATTAAAAAGGAAATGGAAAAACTCAAGCATATATTCAATTTGCCATAAGAAAGTTTGACTTTTAAAAAATGCTCTTTTAGGAGTTCCTGTGGTGGCTCAACAGAAAAGAACCAGACTAATATCCATGAGGATGCAGGTTTGATCCCTGGCCCCACTCAGTGGGTTAAGGATCCAGTGTTGCAGGGGACTGTTGTGTAGGTCACAGACTCAGCTCAGATCCCGCATTGCTGTGGCTGTGGCTATGCCTGGTAGTCAGCTCCTCCGATTTGACCTCTAGCCTGGGAACTTCCATATGCCACACATGCAGCCCTAAAAAAAAAAAAAAAATGCTCTTTTATGTGTTTGGTATTATGTTGATAAATTACAGGAAGAATTTTGCCTGTTGATGAGAGACAAGGAAATGAGATTAAATTTAATTTTTTATGTATCGTATTCATCGTATATGCTATGCAGACTTTTAACCAAACTGAGAAGTCACGGAACCACAGTATTTTATATATGGTAGTGTGCCTATGTTTTCTAGTCCTTATAATTTTATTTTTTTATTTTATTTGTTTTTCAAGTCTACAGAGTAACTTTATTTATTTATTTTATTTTTTTCCATTATACCCAGCTGCACAGCATGGTGACATACATATATGGATTCATCACAAATGGTTAGACATATTACCAGGGCTATACAGTAGGATGGCCTTGCTTTTCTATCCCAGAGGCAACAGTCTATAACTATTAACCACAGAGCCCCCTTATTATCCCACTCCCTTCCCCACCCTTTTGGCAACTACAAGTCTGTTCTCAAAGTCCTTGATTTTCTTTTCTGTAGAAAGGTTCATTTGTGCAGTATATGAGATTCCAGATATTAGTGATATCATATGGTATTTTGCTTTCTCCTTCTGACTTACTTCACTCAGTATGAGGGTCTCTAATTCCATCCATGTTGCTGCAAGTGGCATTATTTTATTCTTTTTTATAGCTGAGTAGTATTCCATCATGTATATATACCACATCTTCCTAATCCAATCATCTGTCGATGGACATTTGGGTTGTTTCCATGTCTTGGCTATTGTGAATAGTGCTGCAATGAACATGCATGTGCAGCTGTCTTTTTCAAGGAGGTTTTTGTCTGGATATATGCCCAAGAGTGGGATTGCTGGGTCATATGATAGTTCTATGTGTAGTTTTCTAAGCTACCTCCATACTGTTTTCCATAGTGGTTGTATCAGCTTACATTCCCACCAACAGTGCAGGAGGGTTCCCTTTTCTCCACACCCCCTCCAGCATTTGTTCTTTGTGGACTTGTTAATGATGGCCATTCTGACTGGTGTGAGGTGGTATCTCATGGTAGTTTTGATTTGCATTTCTCTAATCATCAGTGATGTTGAGCATTTTTTCATGTGCTTATTGGCCATCTGCATATCTTCTTTGGAGAAATGTCTATTCAGGTCCATTGCCCATTTTTCAATGGGGTTGTTGGTTTTTTTGCTGTTGAGCTGCATCAGTTGTTTATATATTTTAGAGATTAAGCCCTTGTCCATTGTATCATTTGACATTCTTTTCTCCCATTCTTTTTGTTTTCTTTTTGGTTTCCTTTGCTGTAGTCCTTGTAGTTTTAATTTCATATTAAACCTATTAATTATTATAGTTTATATAATTAAACTGTAATAATTTATATAATTTGTCTCACTAAACTATCTTTTTGATGTAATGCAGATTCTTTCTTAAAAGCTAAATCTGAACTTCTTCATTCTTCTCTAAAGCAAAAAGAAACAGAAACATGAGTCCTCTTACAGGACAAAATGACTAAATGTTTCTCCAGGGATGGTCTGCCCATGGCCTCCACTGAGATGGGAATCGACCCTGCCTCCTGCTTGTTGGGGAAAAGATCACTTTCTGTTGTATAATTCAGATTTTCTCCAAATTACAAGCACTACTCACATCAACGCAGAATTATTCCACACTCATTTTGATCAAGTAAGGTATTAGATTTTTACTTCTTTGACCATACACTGTGAAGAGCTGTACTTTCATTTCCAACAGCAAGGCCTTTTAATTTTTATGGAGACTATGTTTGAAACTTTTCCTCCTTCTCTTTTCACTGAAGCTGATTTCTTAGGTATAAAGATGCCAAAACTACCTTATGCCTGCCATTCATGTATATAAATAGCTCTTCCTTTTTCTGTTCAAATTAGCAGTGGATTATTTTACTGTAAACGGCTTATGCCAAAGAACATCACTAAAAATGAAATACCTTGGCTGTGGCATTCACTGAATTTTTAGTAGGTAAGCTGTAATTGCATAGGAAAAACAAGGAGGGGTGTAGGAGTAGAAGGGGTGTATTGTATAAGCCAATAGGAAATCTGTTCAGAATGTGAGAGAATACAAACAGGATGTAGAAATTGCAAAGCCAACACCAAAGTTTTCTGCTAGCCAATATACATAGAATTATCTTTCATCTGCTAAGATTCCAAAAGGAAATAAATGATATTCAGAATTATTTATTTAATGAAAGAGGTAGCTGAGCTTGAAATCAAAAGATTACATAACTCTTTGCTAAACATAAACAGTTGCTTGAGAATAGCTTATACACAAACATGGAATATTTTTAGGTTTTGAAACTATGAGCTGAAATTCTCTTGAACAATCCTCTAAGTACGTCCTCCATTTTCCAATAAGTTTTAGCAAGGTAAGTGTATGTTGTAAGGCAGGATAAGAGAATATATGCTAGAATAATATGTGTAAATATTTAAGCATCATGTATTGTGCTAGATCACCTTTTTAATTTCTACATGCTTTTCTGTATTATCAGTGTCTTGACTTTTTTCATTGTCCAAATCCCAAATCCATCTTTTAAGACTTCAATTCATAGAGTTCCTATTGTGGCTCAGCAGGTTAAGAACCCAACATAGTGTCCATGAGGAAGTGGATTCGATCCCTAGCCTCACTCAGTGGGTTAAAGATCCAGTGTTGCCATGAGCTGTGGTATAGGTTGCAGATGTGATTTTGATTTGGTGTTGCTGAGGCTATGCAGGCTGGCAGCTGCAGCTCTGGTTTGACCCCTAGCTTGGGAATTCCTATATGCTTCAGTTCCGGCCATAAAAAAAGAAAAAAAAAAGACTTCAATTCAGGTAATTCCATCCATACCATGAGGTAGATATATTATGAAATAGATAAAATATCCTTGGAAATATTTTTCAATGAAATATCTGTCTGAGCACCCTGGGTCCCTTTTTCCTCATCTGTAAGGAGATGAGTAAAAGAATATGAGCTAAGGTCCTTTTCAGGAGAGAAATTCTATAATGCCTGCTTTGCATGATAGCATTCAATATTAAAGAAAACATGAGGGGGGGAGTAATAAGTTGCTACTTTCATAAATGACTTTAAAGTTGAGTCCCAAGTAGTTGAGTATGGACAATGATCAAATCTTAAAGTCCTCTGCCAAAACCTGGGGACTAGGTGAGAACTTTATGAATACTAAGCTCATCTGACCAAGGAATAATAATGGTATTTAATACAAGAGAGCAAGGAACTGATTGATATTTATTAACTGATTCCTGGGAAGCAGACTCTGTGTGGCAGTCTGGGTATAGAAAGATGAACCTCACAGTCAGCTCATAGCTCAGTAAGGAAATAAGGGAGGAAACACAAATCTCAGTGCAGTTATAGTAAATACTGTGATAGAGATAAGTGTGGAATGCAGTGGAACTACATGGGAAAGAAAGTGCCCCAGGCTGGGAAGGATTCACAGAATAGAAAACAAATCAACAGAATCTTAAAGCAGGTGACATTAGGTAAGAGGCATTTATACAAATCTCTAAATAATGGGAGGAAATGTCCGCTTCTCAATCTTCCAAGTTGTTTTGGATCCTTCTGGTTCTTTAGTTTTTCATATGAAATTTAACATCAACATCAATTTTCTATGAAAATATCGAAATAAGAAAACTGAATTTATCTTCAATATGCATGTCTTTCTATTCATGAAAAGACTATTTTAGTTTTACTTTGGATTCTCTTACAAAATTTAAAATTTTTCAACCAGAAGGAGTTGTAAATGTTTAATTATATTTGTTGCTCCTTTGAATGGAATATTTAACTAAATTGGAAATGATTTATTTTAAATTTATTAATGGTGTATTAAAAATGTTTTTTATATTAATCTTATATTCAGGAATTATGCAGAATTTCCTTATTAGGTTTAATTGTTAATAGATTATCTTGGATTTTCTATGAAAATAATCATCTTACCTTCAGGTAATGATAATTTTTTATTTCTTATTAATTTTGTGAATATTTGTTCGTTTTTATTTTTCTCTTTTGCTAATTTGACTAGGACCTTTGAAACAGTGCTGAATACAAGCAGTTATGATGGGCATAATTGTCTGATGTACTTTAAAGAGAAACCGTACATTTTTCTCCATTAAGTGTGCTAATCACAAGGGATTTATTTATTTATTGGCTACATCATAACTGAGTATCAAATTTTGGTCATACTCATTTTCTTCCTAGCCTTTTTTGTAAACAGATATATACAAATACATAGCTGTTAAAAGAATAATAACAAAGTATCCAGGTTAAAGAATAGCACAATGACAGTGTTTTTAAAGCCCCTGAATCCTCTTCTCCAATTATATTGTCTGTACAGCCCAACAAAATAAGTTTAATCATAATATCCATAATATCATTGACTTAATTTCTTTGTGTATATCATATGTATATATCCTAAAAAACTGTATTGTTCAGTCCTGCTTATTCTAAATTTTGATATAAGTGGAATCACACTAAGAGTATTCTTCAGTAATCCTTTTTTTTTTTTGGCTCAGTATTATCACTTTGAGATTCAACACATTGCCGTGTAGGGCTATGGTTCACTCATTTTTATTTTTGTGTGATATTCTATTGTGTGAATGCACTATAATTTATTTATATAATCTGTTGATAGGCACTCAAGTGGTTTCCAATTTTCTGTAGTTATGAATAATTTTTTATGAATTATGTATTCTGGTGCACATTTGTGAGAATTCTTTAAGTTGTATATCTAGGACTGAATTGTTGGGTCTCAGGCTGTATGGATTTTCAGCTTTCAGCTTTCTAGAAAATGCTACACTATTTCCCCAGATGACTGTACTGATACTCAGGCAGTATAGCATGAGCATCCCCATTGAATCACATCTTTATCAGTGATTAGCCACACCCGTGATTTTAAATGTTGCACTACTAGTGGGTATGTAAAGACTGCGGTTTTAATTTTTCCCTCCCTTAAGCTGAGCAACTTTTCATATGTTTATTGGACATTCACGTTTTCCATGAAATGCATGTCCAAGCAGTTTGTTAATTATTCTCCAGAAGGCTGGGCCTTATTTAAGTGTTCTGGACATTAGTGTTTTGTCGGTTACAGGTGTTGAAAATACTTTACCTGAATTTGTGGCTTGCATTTTTTTTTCCCTCCAGTTTTACTGAGATGTAATTAACATGCAGCAATGTAACGTTTAAGGCATATAGCATAGTGATTTGACTTATGTTGTGAAATGATTACCACAATAAGGTTAGCAAACATCCATCATTTCATACAGATACAAAATTAGGGAAAAAATTTTTCCTTTTTATGAGAACTCTTAGGACTTATTCTTTTAACAACTTTCATATATTATATAGAGCAGTGTTAATTACATTTACCATGTTTCACCTTACATCCCTTGTACTTACTTTTTCTATAGCTGGAAATTTGTACGTTTTGACTGCCTTCATCCATTTCCCTTCTCCCCCAAGCCCCGTCTCTAGTAACCACAAATCTGATCTCTTCTCTGTGACTTTGAAATATAATTGACCTACAACACTATGACAAAGGTAAGAATATAAAATGGGGAAAAGGCAGCCTCTTTAATAAACAGTGTTCAGAAAACTGAACAGCTACAGTGAAAAGATTCAAACTGGACTAATTTCTCATATCATATACATAAATAAGTTCAAAGCAGATTAAAGACTTAAAGTCTGAAACCATAAAACTCCTACAAGAAAGCATAGGCAGTACTCTTTTTCACATTAGTTTTATCAATATTTTGAGGTATATGTCTTCTCAGGCAAGGGAAGCAAAAACAAAAATAAATAAATGTGACTGCATCAACCTAAAAAGCTTTTGTGTGGTGAAGAAAAGTATAAACAAGAAAAGGCCACCTACTGAATAGGAGAAGATATTTGCAAATAATCGATCTCATAAGGGGTTGATATCCAAAATATACAAAGAATTCATACACCTCAACATCAAAAAAACATACAACATCAAAAAAATAAAAATTCCAGGTTAAGAATGTGACATAATGTCTGTGAAGATGCAGGTTTGATCCCTGGCCTTGTTCAGTAAGTTAAGGATCCAGAGTTGCCATAAGCTGTGGTATAGGTCACAGATGTGGCTCTGTGTTTATACGGCTGTGACATAGGTCTGCAGCTGTAGATGCAATTCAGCCCCTAGCCTGTGAACTTCCATATGCTGCAGGTGTGGCCCTAAAAAGAAAAATAAACAAACAAACTGAAAAATGGGCAGAAGTGAATAGAAATTTTTCCAGAGAAGACATGCTGATGGACAATAGGCACATGAAAAGATGCTCAACATCACTAATCAAAGAAATACAAATTAAAATCACAATGAGATATCCTCCCATCTCTCAGATGGCTATTATCAAAACAACAAATAATAAGCATCTGAGGATTGAAGAAAATGTCACCCTCAAGCACTGCTGGTGAGAATGTAATTTTGGTCCAGCCACCACGGAAAACAATATGGATAGTCTTCAAAAAATTAAAAATAGAACTATCATACAATCCAGCAATTCCACTCCTGAGTATTTATCCAAAGAAAATAAAACATTCATTAGAAAAGATATGTGCTCCCTTATATTCATTACAGCATTATTTACCATAGCCAAGTCACAAAAACAACTTAAGTGCCCATCAGTAGATGAATGGATAAAGATGTGATACACATGCACGCAGTGGAATATCACTTAGCCAGAAAAGAGAATCAAATATTGCCATTTGCAGTAGCATGGTTAGACCTAGGGGATATTTGTCAATTAATCTTCCACAAAGGAGGCAAGAATATAAAATGGGAAAAAGACAGTCTTTTCAGCAAGTGGTGCTGGGAAAACTGGAGAGCCACATGTAAATCTATAAAACTGGAACACACCATGCACAAAAATAACTCAAATGGCTTAAAGACTTAAACATGAGACAAGACACCATCAAACTCCTAGAAGAGAACATATACAAAACGTTCTCTGACATCAACCATAGAAATGTTTTCTCAGGTCAGTCTCCCAAGGCAATAGAAATAAAAGCAAAAATAAACCAGTGGCACCAAATCAAACTGACAAGCTTTTGCACAGCAAAGGAAATCATTAAAAAAAAATAAAGGCAGCCTATGGAACGGGACAAAATAGTTTCAAAGAATGCAACTGACAAGTGCTTAATCTCTAAAATACGCAAAAAACTTATACAGCTCAACAGCAAAAAAACCAACGACCCAATTCAAAAATGGGCAAAAGACCTAAGTAGACATTTTTCCAGAGAAGATATACAAGTGGCCAACAGGCACATGAAAACATGCTCAACATCACTAATTATAAAAGAAATGCAAATCAAAACTACTATGAGGTACCACCTTACACCTATCAGAATGGCCATCATTAACAAGTCAACAAATAATAAATGCTAGAGAGGGTGTGGAGAAAATGGTACCCTCCTACACTGTTGGTGGGAATGAAATTGGTATAACCACTATGGGAAACAGTATGGAGGTACCTCAGAAAATTAAATGTAGACGTACCATATGATCCAGCAATACCACTCTTGGGCATATATCTGGACAATAGTTTCCTTGAAAAAGAAACACACACCCGTATGTTCATTGCAGCACTATTCACAATAGCCAAAACAAGGAAACAACCTAGATGTCCATGAACAGATGAATGGATTAAGAAGATGTGGTATATATAAACAATGGAATACTACTCAGCCATAAAAAAGAACAAAGTAATGCCATTTGAAGCAACATGGGTGGTACTAGAGACTCTCATACTAAGTGAAATAAGTCAGAAAGAGAAAGACAAATACTGTATGATATCACTTATATCTGGAACGTAATGTATGGCACAAATGAACCTTTCCATAGAAAAGAAATGCATGGACTTGGATAACAGGGGGGAGGGGAGAGGGAATGGGATGGACTGGAATCTTGGGGTAATAGATGCAAACTATTGTATTTAGAGTAGATAAGCAGTGAGATCCTGCTCTATAGCACTGAGAACTATATCTAGTCACTTGTGATGGAGCATGATGGGGGATAATGTGAGAAAAAGAATGTACATACGTATGTGTGACTGGATCACTTTGCTGTATAGTAGAAAATTGATAGAACACTATAAATCAACTATAATGGAACAAATAAAAATCATTAAATTAAAAAATTAAAAATAGATTGGATTAAGATGGTGGAATAGAAGGACTGGAGCTCAATTTCTCTCCCAAAAAACAGCAAAACTACAACCAAATGCTGAGCAGCCTTCAACCAAATGGACTGTAAACTTCCAAAAAAGATATTCTACTCCAGAAGACAAAGAGGAGACCACATCAAGAGGTAGGAGGGGTGATTATGCGATAGAAGCAACCCCATACCTCCCGGTTGGGAAGCCCCACAGACTAGAAAGTAACTGCATCACAGAGACTCAGCTACAGGACTGAGAGTTCTGAGCCCCATGTCAAAACCCCAAGCCTGGGGATTGGGCACAGGGAGAAAGAGTCCCCGGAGCATCTGGCATTGAAGGCCAGTGGGGCTTGTCTGCAGGAGCTCCACCGGACTGGGGGAAACAGAGACCCCATCCTTGAAAGGCACACACAGATTTTCATATGCACTGGGTCCCAGGGCAAAGCAGTCTCCTTAGGAATCCGGGTGGAACCTTACTGCAATTCTTGGAGGATCTCCTGGGAAAATAGGGGAGACTGTGGCTTGTTGTGGGGGAAGAGCATTGGAGGCAAAGCTCTCGGGAATATTCATCAGCCTGCATTTCTCTGGAGGACGCCATTTCTGGGAAAATCTGGTCCCTCCCATCAGCTCTGAGAAGCCCTAGGCCAAATGATAATCCAGGTGGGATCACAGCCCCACTCATCAGTAAACAGGCTGCCTAAAGACCCCTCAGGCACACAGCCAGCCTCTAATCTCATCCAGAGACAAAGCCCCGTACATCAGAGGGAGAGGAATCAACCCCACCTACCAGTGGGCAGGTGTCAGTCCCTCCCATCGGGAAGCCTACCGCAAGCCCTGCCCATACCAACTTTAGTCACAGAGGAGGCAAATGCCAGAACTAAGAGAGGCTACAACTCTATTGTTGGCAAAAAGGTCACCACACCAAAAATCTATAAAAATGAAAAGACAGAAAACTATAACACAGATAAGGGAGAAAGAGAAAAGCCCAGAAAAACAGCTCAGTGATGAGGAGATTATCAATCTCTCAGAAAGAGACTTTAGACTGTTGATGCTGAAGATGATGCAAGGCATTGGAAATAAACGAGGCAAAGACTGATAATTTACAGGAAACACTGAGCAAAGAAATACAAGCTGTAAAAATTAAACAAGAAGAGATGCAAAATACAATAACTGAAATAAAAAATTCATTAGAAGCAGCCAACAGTGAATACAGGAGGCAGAAGAACGAATCAGCGAGGTGAAGGACAGATTAGTGGAAATCACGAATGTGGAAGAGAAAAGAACTAAAAGATTGAAAGGAAATGAGCTGAGTCTCAGAGAACTCTGGGATAATGTTAAATGCACCAACATCCGTATTATAGGGGTGCCAGAGGGAGAAGAGAGAGAGAAGGGGACAGAAAAACTATTTGAAGAGATAATAGCCGAAAACTTCCCTAATATGGGAAAGGAACCACTCAGTCAAATTCAGGAAGTGCACTGAGTACCATATAAAATAAATCCAAGGAGGAACACCCAGAGACACATATTAATCAAAATGACCAAAATTGAAGACAAAGAGAAAATTTTGAAAGCAGCTTGGGAAATGAAACAAATGACATACAAGGGGACCCCAATAAGGTTATCAGTGGATTTTTCATCTGAAACTCTGAAGGCCAGAAGGGAGTGGCATGATATACTTAATGTGATGAAAGGGAAAAACTTCCAACCAAGATTGCTTTACCCAGCAAGGCTCACATTCAGATTTGAAGGAGAGATCGAAATCTTTACAGATAAGGAAAAGCTAAGAGATTTCTGCAACACTAAATCAGCTTTACAACAAATCTTAAAGGCACTTCTCTAGTCAGAAAAGAAAAGGCCACAACCAGAAACAAAAGCACCACAAATGACAAGGCTCACCAGGAAAGGCATATATACAGTTAAGATGCTAAATCATCCATGCACAACTATGCTACCAAAATCAGAAATCTTGAGAAGAGAGCACAAATGCAGGTCACTGGAGACTCACGTGCAGTTAAGAAACTAACAACTTAAAACAATCTCATTTGTATATAGACTCCTATATCAAAATTTCAGGGTAAAAAAAAAAAAGCAACAAAAACCCCAAACAGTTAATACAATGGCAATAAGAACATATATATCAGTAACTAC
>PVHT020000022.1:16855571-16914432 GCA_004024745.2 Catagonus wagneri | reverse complement strand
TTAAATGCTAATGGACTGAATGCCCCAACCAAAAGACATAGACTAGCCAAATGGATACAAAAACAAGAAAACAACCAATGGATCACTGAAGAAATCAAAGAGGAAATTAAAAAATACCTAGAAGCGAATGACAACAAAGACACAACACTCCAAAACCTCTGGGATACAGCAAAAGCAGCTCTAAAAGGAAAGTATACAACAATACAAGCCTACCTCAGGACACAAGAAAAAGCTCAAATAAACAACCTAACTTTACATCTAAAGCAGCTAGAGAGAGAAGAAGCCAGGTCATGGAGGCAACCTAAATGCCCATCGACAGAGGAGTGGATAGGGAAGATATGGTACATGCACACAGTGGAGTATTTCTCAGCCATTAAAAGGAACGGAATGACAACATTTGTAGCAACATGGATGGACGTAGAAATTATCATATAAAGTGAAACCAGTCAGACAGTTAGACAGCAACACCCAATGCTACCGCTTACATGTGGAAACTAAAGAGACACAATGAACTTCTTTGAAGAACAGACAATGACTCACAAAATTTGGAAAACCTTGGTTTTTCAAATAAGACAATCTGGGGGGTGGGATGCACTGTGGGTTTGGGACACAAAATCTATCGAATTGACTTATGATCTTTGTACACCTATAACTGAAATAAAATTCATTGTTAGTAAGGAAAAAAAATCAGAATCACTCAAAAAAATTAAAAATAGAAAAAAGCTAAGTAAAATAAGACAGTGAAAGACAAATGCTGTTTGACTTCATATATATGTAGAATATAAAAAACAAAACAAATGAACAAACATAACTAAACAGAAACAAGGTCATAGCAGAGAATGAACATGTGGTTTCCAGAGGGGATGGAGGTGGGGGAGGAGAGAAATAGGTGAGAGAGATTAAGAGGTATCAACGTCCAGTTGCAAAAGAAATGTCACAGTTACGAATTCTAAACTATGGGAAATATAGTCATTAATTTTGTAATATCTTTGTACAGTGACAGATGGTAACTAGACTTACCGTGGTGACCACTTAGAAATCTATAGAAATATCTAATCACTATGTTGTGGCTTGTATTTTTTTTTTTTTTGACTTTTTGCCTTTATGTAGAGCCGCACTTGCGGCATATGGAGGTTCCCAGGCTAGGGGTCTAACAGGAGCTGTAGCTGCCGGCCTTCGCCACAGCCACAGCAACGCAGGATCCGAGCCGCGTCTGCAACCTTCACCACAGCTCATGGTAACGCCGGATCTTAACCCACTGAGCAAGGTCAGGGATCGAACCCGCAACCTCATGGTTCTTAGTCGGATTCGTTAACCACTGAGTCAGGAAGGTAACTCCAGTGGCTTCCTATATTGACATTTGGTGAGCTGTTCTTAATCTTGGTGTCATCAAAATTACCCATCCTTTCCTTTTTTATGTATTCTTCAGATTTGCTTAAGGAAAAATTTCCTGTCCCAAGTTTGAAAAGATACTCCGTGTAATAGCAGATTTATTATTTTGCATTTGCATTAAAATATTTAATTTATTTACAGTTTATTTTTGTACATTGTGTGAAAAGGAATCCAAATTCATTTTTCCATATAAGAGCCAATTTTCCTGACTTTTTAAAGAAAAGTCTATCTTTCCCCCAACTATCTGCAACACCACCTGACATTTTAAGTGTCTGTTTATGTTTGAGTCTATTTGGCAATTTCTATCTACATTGTTTCATTGGTTGATTTCTCTAACCCTGAGTGAGTGATACAGTTTGTTAGTTACTATAGCTTTGTAATAATTTTGATAAGTGAGAAGGCTTGTCGCTAATATTTTCTTCTTCCTTAGTTGTCTAGAGGATTCTTGGCCTATTAATTTCATATAAACACTTCAGAAGCAATTTATTATGCTTCACAAAGTAAAAGATCAATAGAAGGAAATTTTATTGGCATTTTAATATCTGTAAAATGAATGTGGAAAAAAGTAACAATATTTGCAGTGTAAATTCTTTCATAAATCAGATATAGGTCTTGCTTTATTTTATATTATAGCTAATGTCATTCTACATGATTTTAGACTTATTTCTGTAAAATTATAGAAATCAAGATAGTGTTATATTAAGAAATATCTAGATATCTAGATATAGAGATCAGTGGAATCCAGAAATAGACCCACAAAGATATGAACGACTGATATTCAGCAAATGGGCAAAGGCAACTCAAAAGAGAAAGAATAATATGTTCCCCCAAAAAGAAAGTTGCTCAATACACATACACACACGTCTTAGTCCATACTTCATATCCATACAAAAATTAACAAAAATAAATTGTAAACTTTTGTGTAATAACTAAAACTATAAAATGTCTAGAGAAAACAAGAAAATAATCCTTGTTATCTAGGGCTGGTAATGGTTTCTTAGACATAACAGTAAAAACATGGCCTGTAAAAGAAAAAAATGAATAAATTTGATTCATGTGTTAAGAGAATGGAAAATAAAAACCTCAGACTGGAAGACAGTATTTTCAAATTGCATATTTCACAAAGGACTTGTATCTAAAATATATAAAGAAACTTCAACTCTCGATGAAGGGTTAAGAGAAAAAAAATGAAAGCTCAAACAAAGGGCAAAAAATTTAGAAAGTCATTTGACCAAGACAAATATATAAATGGAAAATAAGTATCAAAAGATCAGGCAAGTCATTAGTCAGAAGAATGTAAATTAGAACCACGGTGAGATACTATTACACACCTATTTTGATGGATAAAATTTTGAAAAATACTTATCATAGCAACTTCTCACCTGGATGCACATTTTACACATTGCTGATAGGAATGCAACATGGTCCAGACACTTCAGAAAACAATTTGGCCATTTCTTATAAAGTTAAAAATACCCTTATCATACAACCCTGCAATCCCACTCCTAGAAATTTATTCAAGTAAAATGAAACCTTATGTTCACACAAAAACTTTTATGTGAATGTTTATAGTGGCTTTATTTGTAATTGTACAAAAGTGGAAACAATCCAACTGTTTGAACTAGGAACTGGTTAAACAAACTGGTGTATCTATATAACAGAATACTACCAGAATAAAAAGAAATGAACAAGTGATACACACAAGAGTATGGATGTATCTTAAATACTTTATGGTAATTGAAAGAAGTCAGACTCAAAGTCTACATCCTGTATCATTCCATTTATATTTTCACGCACAGTTAAATGGACATAAAACAGATTAATGATTTCCATGAGCTAGTAGAAAAGAGTTGACTGCAAAGGACCCTTTTGCCAGGGAAGAAGGTAATGGAACAGTTAACTGTCTTGATTTTGGTGGTGGTTAGAGACCTATACATGTTCATCCAAACCCACAGGCTAATGCATTAAAAACTGTGAATTTTACTTTATGTGTTTTATAGCTTAATAAAAGAGTAAAAAAGAAGGGCTCACTTCATCCAGTTTTAATGTAATCACATCATCTTAGGTTCGTGCTGGTATGATATATCTTTTTCTATTATTCCTTCTGTGATGTTGTTTTTCAAAGATCACTTATTTTAAACAAGATCTTTTTGTAAATAAAGTCTTATAATCATTATCTGTTATTTGGTCCTTTTAGCTTCTTGATACTTAATGGAATTAATGATCTAGATTGGTTTAAATATACCTTCATTATTTGTTTTCCATTTGGTCCACATTTTTATTTATTTCTTCTTTCTTACATTCCTTTAATCTAATACTGTCAATTTTTTTTTCATTTTCTCCATTTCCCATTTTTACTTCATTAAAGTTCTCAGTTTTCGAGGTTGCATCTCCGGCTCCTTTGTGGATAATTACCCCTCATTACCTGATTGTCAGGGCTTCTATCCCTTTAAGCTGCCAAAGCTTTAGGGAGTTTACAATTTTGACTTCCATTTCTCCTCAAGTCCTGGGACTTGGGAATTTTGTCTTGATTTTTAAAGCCCAGGCACTTTCATACTACTTTTAGTTATATTTTATGCAGCATTCCTATGTCTGTCCTGAGAGTAGATCTTGTTAGCTTAGTCCCCCATTATGCAAAATTCAGAAGTGAATTGGCCTTTAAAGCTGATTTGGACTTTTAAAGAATTTAAAATAATTCTCTGTGACCAGAACTTAGAATTCGTGGTAGAGTGAGAATGTGGGAAAAATCCAGTTAGGTAGCCAGAATCAGATCATGAAGAGCTCCCTATATTGTTCTCAGAATTAAGGATATTCTTGCAAAAGCAACAGAATGAAAAAAAAGAGTTAAAACAGAGAAATGACATGATTTGGATTTGTGTTTTAGATAGATTATATTGGCTGGTATGGGATTTGATTTTTGTATGAAGCCAGAGCCTTTGCTACTTCTCTTTAAGAAATTCTTACTCATGGGGGAAGTTCCAAAGATTTTTATATGTGTTTCTTACATGTTGTCTATTGATTAATTAATTACCATGAGCTTGTGCCATTTTTATCATCAGAAAAAAAAATCTATTTTCAATTTTGGGGAAAAAAATTTAAGATCTCTGGCTTTCAATTGAAGATGTATTTATATATTGAATTGGGAAAAAAAATATAAAACCAAGGAACAAAGTGTGACACTAACTGAGGCAGATGAATAGTGAGCAAACAAGGGAATGCCTTTGCAGGGGGAGTGTTCACAAAAGCTAGGTGATCCTTCACTCTTTGCTGCCCTCTGCCAAGGGAACACAGGGACCTCTGGTGGAGCTCATACCAGCCCTTCCCTGTGGTGCATGCCTCCTTTTAGATGCTGCAGGGAACTGATGCCCACCACCTGGTCTTTCTGTTGGGAGCTAGGCACCTGTTAACCATGGGCTAGGACAGTAGACAGAAGAGCTGACTCCATTGGGACCTGTCAAGAGTTACAGGATATAGCTTAGTGCTGCACCTTCTAAATGCAGCCTTCCTTTTTGACTCCCACCCATACTGGTCTGCCCTTTTTCTGAACTTTTATTATACCATGTACCCTGGAATTGGTTTTCTAATTATTAAAATATGCTGTTTATAATGAATATAATTTATTAGGCTTTTACTGGACTCCGGGGATACATTATATTTATGTACATAAGTATATGTGTAGTTTCACTTATTTTTAATAATTATGAATTTAAGCACCATTTTTCCCATTTTACAGATGCGATGACCGAAGGTCATGAGTAATTTGCCCCAGATAACCCAGTTTATTCATTCACTAGTATATATTTGTCTAGCATCCATATTTTAGGCTCTAAACTTAAGTGCTTGGCATATATATTTTATTTAATTCGCACTTCTCTGGGAGTAGGTATTGTGATCACTGCTTTACAGCTGTGAAACATGATGAACAGATAATAAAGTAGTTTGATGAACATCACACATCTAATAAGTTTATAATCCATTTCTGACCTTCTCCAAAGCCCATGCTCTAAACCATTCCTTCTTTATCTGACTTGTCCATCTCTCCCTCTGTTATCAAGATCCAGACCCATGCTTTGCTTGCAGTTTCCCCACATTTCCCAAAGCATACTGAATATAAAGAGAAAATATATTGATACCAGAAGAGTGCCAAAAATATATTTATTATTAATAATTATCAGAGAACTCCAGGGAGAGAAATGCAATGATATCTCATTATCCAACATCATTTGGGAATAAATGTTTGATATGAAGTCATCTTCCCAGATACCACAAACAAAGCTCTTTACATGTCAACTCCTTTTAATGGAAATATCTAGCAAAAACTATATCCTGCCTTCTTACGCTAGATAATCAGTAAAATTTAATCTACTCTTAAGAAGTCAGGATCATTGTCAGATAAGCCTTTTTTAACTTGCTGTAGTAAAACGATGTTAATAAAATGTGTTTATAGTAGGTTATCTGTAAATGAAAGTTTTTAAATCCTAACAGCTCTAAATTATTTATTTTGACAGTACATGTGTTCCAGCAGTAACATTTCAAAATTCGCTTCTTCTGGGGGTTCCCATTGTGGCTCCACAGGTGAAGAACCTGATCCTGTCTTTTTGAGGATGCTGGTTCAATTCCCTGCCCTCATGCGCTGGCTTAAGGATCCAGCATTGTCACAAGATTCAGCATAGGTTTCAGATATGGCTCAGATCCAGTTGCTGCCTCTATGCTCTTTTTATTGGGAAAAAAAGCAGATTTAAGCCCAAAAGTACTTTACTTTACTTTATGTGTAAGTAAATGACTTTGAGTAAGAGTCTGAAGTTACCAAATAAGTCTGGAGATAAATGTAATGACACTATTTTCACCATTCAAAAACCTTTTAAAATTACTTACAAGGTTTTTTGTTTGTTTGTATGTTTGTTTATTTGTTTGAAGAGAGGAAATTTGCTCAGGTTAGAATTACCAGAAATATGATTCTTGATAAGTGGAGTGTTTTTTAACCTGATTTTTATTTATCATCCTGGTTTTACTGATAATAGCAAATGTTTCCTATCTGGCATTATGCTGCTGCTTCTTTGTTCATTTCTTTATCTTTTATAATTCACGGAGCATGAACTATTACTAGAATTGGGGAGGGTACTAGGATGAAATGGGCAAAATGGAATTGGTGCTAAAAAAGTTTGATGTCAAAGTTAAATATCATTAATTATCATTCAGATATAATTTCATGTTTCAGTTAAAGATATTGGAACTCTGAGGTCAAGAGATACTATTAGTTTACATGGCTAATTGGAAGCAGGACTCAGACCTGAACTCTAAAAATTCATTCCTATATTCCCTCTATATTGCATAATAGAGTCATTGAAAATTTCATTTCCTTTTGGAATAGCAGTACAATAATGACCTATAATTTATTCTCATTATTTTACGTCTTTTAGTCAATCTAATTTTTAGCTGTCAACAAGAATTGTAGACTATACAAAAAAAATATAGTTCATATAAGCTAGGCAGTTATAAAATAGTTTCTTCTCATCTCTTTCTGCATATTAGGAACTAAAGAGGTCAATGAACTGAAATGCAGGATTAAACTTGGTATCAGTCTCTTTGTAATGAATCATTTCTCACTGAAGATTTGAGCATTGTTGTGGTCCCAAGCACTCTTCGAGGGACTTGAGATCAAGAAACAAAAGGAACAAAAATTCCATCTTTGTGGCGTTTACATTCTCACAGGGGAAAAAAGTAATATACAATAAATGCAGTATGTAAGAAACTTTTAAAGGATTTCATAAATGTAAAAGGAAAAAATAGAGAAAAAGAAAGAAAAAGGAAGTAAGGAAGGGAAGGAAGGAAGGGAGGGAAAGAAAAAGAAAAAAAAAAAGGAGTTGCTATTGTGGGTCAGCAGGTTATGAACCCAGCTAGTATCCATGAGGATTCAGGTTAGATCCCTAGCCTTGTTTAGTGGATTGAGGTTCTGGTGTTTCGAGAGCTGTGGTGTAGGCACAGGCGCAGCCCCAATTTGACCCCCAGCCCAGAAACATCCATATGCTGCAGATGCAGCCCTCAAAAGCAAAAAGGAAAAAAACGAAAAGAAAAAGAAAGGAGGAGGGAGGGAAGGAAAGAGGGCAGAGGAATGATTGTTAGAGAAAGGAAACAAGCAGGTAGAGGTGCTGTAGAAGCTGTGGTACCCAAAGCTAGTTCTGCTCATCTTACTATTGAATTGCCTCTAACTTTTCATGGATGTAAGTATTATCCTTTAAACTCCTGTGTCTTAGATTATGTTATAGTATCCATAACACTTAGTATAGACGTTCAGGTATTAGTTAAATAAATATTTGATGATTGACTATATGTGTATTTAATTTAATGAATATCCTTCATTCAAAACCATTTTTAGATTAAAATTGGCCTTTGGAAGAGACACATTAAGTGAACTTTAAATGTTCATTTAAATGTTTAGCTTTTTTTCTTTTTTAATTAGCTAAAGCATTTGGAGAGTAAGGTGTAGCTCTGTATTGGATGCCAGAAATTAGAAAGTTTAGATATTTCCATGAAGCCACAGTCACCCCTTAGGTAGGGTTCTTAGCCCTTTGATATGAGCTTAAGTGCCAAAAACTCTTCATAACTAGAAGTAGGGCATTAGAAGTCAGAGGAAATGGGCAATAATTGAGCCTAAAGAACAATGACAGTTCTGCTTCTTGGAAGCCTATGGCTAAGTTGTCAATCTATGAAATATGTCTGGGAGGTTCACGTCAGCTGTAAAAAGAGCACATGTTCTTGTGCATTGTGGGGCTGGCAGAGTTAGGAGAACCCTTGTTGTTCCTATGGCTAAATAGAGGCGGGACTGAAAACTGGGTCTCTAGAAATTTATTTCCCCGTTCCTTCAACATTACTCTTATTTGCATAATGGAGTCATTGCAGATTTCATTTCCTTTGGAATTTGGCACAACCTAGAAGTGACTTTAGGCTACAAGTGGAGTTCTGTCTGGCAGTGAGCAAGATGAACTCTACAGTATCACTGCTCTGTGGAGACGATAAACACAGTCTGATTATATCAGCTAAGATGGAAATCAGAAAAAGCCAAAGCACTCTGTATTTTACAACTTTTTAGTCTTAGAATAACGATGGTGATAATAAAAGCTGACATTTATTAAGTACTTACTATATGTTAGGTTCTCTTTTGCATGCATTGAATATACTAATTCACTGAATCCCCCAAATATTCCCACAAGACAAAACATTTATTATTTCCAATTTACAAATGAGGACAGCTGAGAAAGATAAGGAACTAGTTCAATGATCATACAGAAAGCAGGAAAGCCACAAAGTGAGTCTATTCTAGAATCTTAGATTTGGAAAATACCTTAGAATCTTGCAAGTCAAAATGTTTTACTTGGGCCAGTAGCACTGGTTTCACCTGGAAGTTTTGTTGGACGTTAAAAAACCCAAGTCTCACTCGGACCTTCTGACCCAGAATCTGCAACTTAGCATGATCTCTATGTGAACCATGTGCTCTTGAAAGTCGGAGAAACTCTCTTCTACAAAACGTCAAATAATTGTTGCCCCAACCACGGGAACTCATTAACCCACAATCAACATATTACTTTGTAGGAGGGCTCATTGAATTTTTCTCTATATTTCAGTGTTCTTGTTACTTCTACACTTTGGTCTTCATGTTTTATTTTCCAACCCATGTAAGGTTAACCCCTCTTCTTATATCTTTAAGCGTGTGAGTAGAGCTATCAGTCAGATCTGACATCAACATTCTCATCCCTTGCCTGTGCCCTCAGTCCTCATCTACACACAGGTCAAAACATCATTTTCAGACAAAAAATCCAAATTTCTTCTTACTTTTCCTCAGACCTGGTTTCTTTTCTGGATATGTTGCAGTGTGTAAGTTTCCTCTGGATTTAAATTGAATTCCAAGTATTGTCAGTTGCCTCCTCATTCTGGGAGCTTTTCTTCAATCCCAGACCTTGCTACTGGGACCCTTGCCTTTGCTTCTTAAATTTGAGAAAGTGTTATGATATCATTTTATACTATACTTAATTCTAAAACTTTTCAGCTATGCCATTCACACATTCCCCTGCTGCTCATAGTAAAGAAGTAAAAAGTTTTACTCTATACTGTAATCTTTGGCTTCCGTTAGTAAATTGACTCAAAAACTTCAATTTTCCATTAGTAAATTGACTCAAAAACTTCCTTGTTCATTTATCTCCAACTTTGCTGAACAACAACAAAAATTTTAATAGTAAAAAATCGAAGATTTTCTTCAAAAGTCAGACTGCTGTCTTTGGGAATATTTCAGTTTTCTGCTGTGTTTATAAGAATTTCATAGGAATAGCTTACGGCTTCATATAGTAGGTTAGCATTATTTTGACCATGTGGATAACAAATTCAGAATCTAGTGCTAAAAATCATATCCTCCGTAGACTTTCTTTCTAGTAGTCTAAATGGAAATGAACATCTAAGTAATTAGAAGTATTCTTTTATGAATCCAAGATTTAATGCTTAATGATTGTCAAACTTTATAATGCAGGAGTATCATACGAAAAATTGTTAAAAATTTTAATTCCCAGATCCATAGGCTCTTAATCACAGGGCTTTAGGTATGGGCTAAGAATTTTTATTTCTAACAGGAATCCCAAAAGGCCAGTAGTTCACAGATTACAGTTTGAAATTCTAGATCTTTCAAAGAATTACTGTTTCTTCATCCAATTTATCAGCATCTACCACATGCCTAATATTTAATTTTATTTGGCAGGGAGTGATCATCATTAATCAATGATCACTAAATGCCATCTCTGCACAGGGCTTCACAATATATACCTACTAAAAATTAAGTGTTAAAGTTTTCAAAAATGAGGAACTTCACATTTATTGTCATTGTCATTCCATTGTACAAAGAAAAAGTTCCCAGAAAAACGACATTAACAGTAGAGAAAGGTCATAGAGTTCTCAGTGTTCTAAGAATTACTGAGGATATATGTCTCCTTGACACTTTATACACATGTACAGTGTCATTGTCAGTAGCTGTGTCTTTTAAACAAATAAAGAGATATAAATATAAAATGGGAGGCTGAAATCTTAGGTACTATCTCCATGCCCATAATTTTCCATTTCCTTTCTAAGACATTTCCCCTGATAAGAAGCTTTATGAAAGAGCTTTACTGTATATATGAATAGTCCAAGTGTATAAACCAGACTCAAATTTATTACATATCTTTCTAGATTTAAATGGGTTGAGAAATGGGTCAAACAGTCATAAATGCTATTATGTAATTTACTATTACCTGTTTTTAGAGCTCGGGCTAAGTACTATTGCTTTACCTCAATTCAGTAAAACTCTTGATTAAATGAAAACGAAAAACCTCTCACTGGTAAATTTGTTCCAAGAATTGGTGTACTTTGGGACTCTGAATTTATTCAGGTGTTATCCATTTATTTAATGTTGGGCAAGCACAACAAAATGCACATGTGAAAGTTATGGTTTAATTGAAAAGCACATAGCATAACTTAACTAGACCCTGCTGCATCATGCTAAAAGTAGCAGCATGTGGGGCTAAGTTAAAAAAAAATCTAATTATAAAAAGAACTAAAGTTCAGCCAATGCCTCCAAGCCAGTATTTAGTCTTTTCAATAGGTAATGACTATATATTGGATAATTTACAACACTTGGCACTGCATAGCATTGATAGAGACAAATATCTCTCTCTCTCTCTCTCTCTC
The DNA here is from genome assembly GCA_004024745.2 of Catagonus wagneri. Classification (NCBI taxonomy): domain Eukaryota; kingdom Metazoa; phylum Chordata; class Mammalia; order Artiodactyla; family Tayassuidae; genus Catagonus; species Catagonus wagneri. Next base: position 16,903,332 of record PVHT020000022.1, on the reverse strand, counting down.
TCTCTCTCTCTCTCTCTCTCTCTCTCTCACACACACACACACACACACACACACACACACACACACACACACACCTTCAAGAGAACTTCCTTACAAATCTGCAGTCACTTGATTTACAAATTCCTCTGAGTACATATAATCTAGTTCATGTGTCTTTTGGCTCCCATTCAGGATTTTTTACCCTTAGCCTAGGATAGATAAATAAGATTTTCACCTGGTAGAAATCACCCTCTATTCTTCTTTGGAATCTAAGTCAAAATGTAAACTCTCTGATATTGAGTGCTGGCCTTAGTGTTATCAAGATGATAGACATGAAGCATAAGAAACCCTCATCGTGGTAACCTAGAATGACATGGGCTGGTGGATTTTCATCATTCAATGGATAGTCTATTCTGTTTATTTCCTGTAGATTTGTAAATTAGGGGTAGTTTGGCTAATGTGAGACTTAGAATAAGAAACCAGTTTTCATCAGGCTTCCCAGATGGCCCCATTTTTTTTTCTCAATCTACAAAAGATAGTGGATTGGAATAGGTTTTTAGAATTCACAACTGAGAAGTTTTCTCCTAGTCTTGCTTTCATGGTTTCTGACATATTTAATTATCTTGATTTTTTTTGTCCAGTAATGAACTTCAAGAGACTCAAAGTAAATCAACTCTTAAAAGCGCAAAGCTCTTCAAACAAGAACTTGGGGGTTTGTGGCCCCTAGAGGTTGAGAGGACACTTTATTTGTAAAGCAACTGACTACTTATTTGTAAGAAGGTTTTCTTGAGATTGTGTGTGTGCGTTTGTGTGTGTGTGTGTGTGTGTGTGTTCTGTGTTTAACTTGTCTGTATCAATGCTATACAGTGCTCTGTGTAACTTCGGTTGTTTGGGGCATTTCCTTTACTATTTATGTAAGTTCCTTTCCTTCCATAATTAACTCCCTTGTCTATCATATTTGGTAAAGATTTGTGTTATTAATATTTGTAAGTTTTAATTATGGAAATCTAGTCTTGCATCTGTAATTCCAGACTTGGACTTTCAAAAGTATCGATTAATTCCTTGTATGAAGAATCCCTAAATTTAATGCTTAATTTAGGTGATATTCATTCCATTTCATTGTCAAGTATTCTTCACTTCTTACTGGGGTCAAATTCAGCCCTAAATTGACTACTGAGTTTTGGATAAAGTTATAAATGTAGATATCCTCATAGAACACATTAGGCAATCTTATTACTACAGATGAAGAAGAACATTCTTAAACCCACCATGGGTATGTTTGAATATGAAAACTGAATTTAAATATAGTGGATTGAGGAGTGGGATTTAAACCAGACATTTTGCTTCAGCCATTTCCAATAAGCCTGGCTTGGTAAAAAAAGGGATTGACCAATCAGTTGCTAAAACCTCTATTTTATCTATATATCCTTCCTTAAAATACTTCAGATAAATCATGACTATTTATAATATGATCCTCATGTACAGATTTGGATTAATACACTGATGATGGTTTTAATGGCAAGAGAAATTATTTTTCATTTATTAGAAATAATACATCAAAATAAATCTCTAACTCGCAGGTCAGGCAGATAAAGCCAATACAGTTATTCAAAACAATGCATTTTGCAAACAGATTAAGGTTTTCCACCCAGACTCTGTTGCTATAATCTTCGTTCCATTGGTTAGTCTTAGAAGAATTTTTAAGAGTATGTTTAACTAACCATTGTAATTAGATAAGAAAAAGAAATTAGAGACATGAAAAAACCTAAAGGAGAAGGTAGGTACCTGTTTGCAGGTAATATGATTATACACCTGAAAAATTCAAGAGAGCTAGCTGGAAAACTGTTACAAATAATAAAAAAAATCAGTAATGTAGATGGGAACAAAATAATCAAAAAGTGATAGCTTTCATATCTACAACCAACAACTAGTTTGATTATGAGAATAATCAGTAAATTTAAAAAATAAAAAAATTAAAATGCATAGGAATAAACGTAAGAAATACACTAACACTGTATGAAGAAAACCAACATATGACTGATACACCAAAAAGAAGAATAAATAGAGGGACATAGCTTCTAAGACAGGAAGACACCACATCATAAGATTATCAGTTCTCCTTAATTAATTGGTAAGTTTAGTACAATAAGTAAAATACCAACATTTTTCAGTTAGATGACCTGGTTGTATTAATAATTTATCTGTTTAAAAAAAGTTTTTAAAAAGCCAGAAAACTTCTGAAAGAGAAGAATAATAAAAGCAGACCAGATCTATTAATCTCAAAGCATACAGCCTTAGTAATTAAAACACAGGGCATATACATATACAAATCAATGTAAAGAAAGAGATTCAAAAATATTAAGAGAATTTCATAAGTGAACAAGATGGCATTGCCAATCTATAGGGAAATGATAATCCATTCAGTTGTGTTGAGATAACTGGATAACCATTACTTCTCATAATATATATAATCACGAATGGATCAAATATTTAATTATAAAAAAATTATAGAGATGATAAAATTCAGAAGCTAAGGGCTTTTATATGTGTGACTCAAAATCCAAAAGAAATAAAAGGAAGCTTGATGTAGTGGGCTGCATGACTATTCAAAACTTTTCATGGCACCGGGAACAATAGAGATTCTAAGGAAAGGAATACAGTGAAAGTCTGTCTTTAACTCCATCCTCCACTGACTCAGTTACCACATATGTCCCTCTCCTGACCTCAGGAAGCCATTCATTACTTTCTTATTTATCCAACCATAGTTTTCCTTAATGAAAATGCCAGAAAATTGGGATAGATTTGTCTATATCTATTTTTATACAAAGAAAATATTCTGTATATACTACTCTGCAACTTGCTGTTTTCAGTCCATAATATACCTTGGAAATTTTCTGAATCAGTACATGAGGGTTTCCTCATTCTTTTTGTAAATATCTGATATTCTATTGTATGCATATACCATTATTAATTTAGTAAGTGCCTCAGTGATGGAATTTTAAGTTGTTTTCAGTATTTTTTCTCATAAAAATATTAGAAATGCAGATATTGAAAGCAATATCTCAGCACAGCTCTTAGAAATATAACATCCTCATTTAGAAAACAGGCTTTACAAGAGGTGTTATAAAAATTCTGAAGGCATATCCTAATTAAGCTACTAAAGATATTGTTGATAAGATATAATAGCTTCCCCCCAAAAGAATCTTACAAGCAAATTTACTATGATATGACAGGCACTGTTAAGAGACTATCTCACATAAAGTGAATATGAAATTATAATCATTATAATGATCAAATTACAGTAATTAGTACATAGAGCAGAGAATTTATCTGTGCCAATTCCACATACTAAAATAGTTTAGGCAATAGTTATCTTAGCAGTCACGATATTTCCCAGAGAAGGAATAATGACAACTCTATAACATTCTATTTTCAACTTCGTGGCAAAGAACTTGTTAAATGTTATTTTTATTTAAAAATGATGGTAACAAAGATAGGATTGTGGCATAATATATTATAATGGATTCATTTACTCACTGTGACACATCCACCTATTATCTCAATCCATTCTACCAATAGGTTTAACCTGATTACTCACCACAGATAAGTGTATTTCATGTGTACATTTTCCATATTTTTATCCAAAGATTCTTTATAAAAAAGGATTAAATGGTATGCTAAAATGTATATACTAGCCTTTGGTCACATCTGGCTCAGAAATTCAGAAGTCACAAAAAAATGTATCCTTCTAGAGGTATTCTTAATGAAGTACCATGGTGGTAATAAATTGTAGTGTTCTTTCTGTCTCTGACTTTTCATTGTGTGGCTATGGTAAGAGATACCTTTCCTGAAAGACATCTGAGAAACAGGAGATCTATGTGGCTGGTGCTTTGCTTTAATTTTTCATAGCTATCAAGAAAGTTGTTGCCCTGTATTTTTATTCAGCATATCACACATATGTACAATGTTTTCAACAGTGATTGCTTATCCTTGGGAAATTTAATACTATTCCTGTGTGTTTGCTGTAACTGCTTCTCATCTTCCAAAATATGAGACAATGTTTTATAGGTTATATTTTATATTTTCAGTTGTTTCAACACTAATATTGCTTTTAGAATTTCACAACTTCCTGATAATGTTGATAAATTAAGTTATGAAAGACTCAAATATCCAGGGACTGTGTTGCCAAAGGCTCATTTGGCAATGATCAAACTTGAACAATGGCTAACAGTAGATTTACAGCCAGAGGATAATGGTTCACTGGCTTCCCAGAGAAAGCATTTCAGTAAGAATTCGGCTGTCATATTCACAGGAGAATCAGGAACATTCAGGTGATTAGAACTCAGTAGGAAGAAATGGAGCCATTAGGCATTCCTTGGTCAAGATAAAGAAAAAAAAAAAAGGAACATTCTTTATTTTAAATAATGTGTGTACATGCAGAATGGAAATGCCATCTTGAAACTGGTACATTGTTTGATATTCAGTGCTAAAATGATTTCAAATTAGTGACTACCATATAACGTGGAATTGCACAGGTACTGGCTGGTGATCATATCCTGTATAATTTTTCTAGAACAAGAAAGAATGAACTGAATGATTAAATACAAACATAATTGCTGGAGATCAAGGTAGAATGAACAGTGTCTCTGAAGTCAGGCTCAGCTTCAGCTAAAATCCAGGCTGTCATTTGCTAGGTATGTGCCTTGTTTCCTCATCTGTAAAGTGAGGACAATGGAAACTCCCTTAGAGAGGTTTGGGTAGGGATTAAATGAGGTCATTGCCAAGCACAAGACTGGCATATAATGTGTACTTAACATTTTTTGTTTCATTTTTTCTTTTACTTTCCCTTTACTAATTTTCCATGGAAACAGAAAACCATCAGCAGCATCCACTTGTTTCTGGCCTAGATTGCTTATATTTATATGCAATGGTGACGATTAAATTTCTCCCTCTAGCCTCTTTCAGAGCCAAATCATTCCTAAATCATTTCTAATAGTCTTATATGTATTTTTAATTACAATAACACAAAAGATGCCTGGGAAAGCAAGTTCCCAATTACCACGTGAACACAGGATAGTACGATCTCACCATTACCCATATTTTCAATATTATAAGACAGAATTTCTTTTGCCTTCATTTAATCACAATTTCCTCCTTCTCTCATCAGCATAAATTTTGGTCAACAGATCCTCAGACCATCCAATCTTTCTCTATTTTTTTCTGCAACAACTTTCGAATGAGAATGATAGAGGTCATCTCATTCATTCATGCAGAGACTCGTCACAGTATTTGTGGAACGTTTCAGGTACTTAATTGGTAGTTACCTTGTTTAAAAAGTATGTAGACTCAGAATTTAACATAAGTTTCAGAGTTCCCATCGTGGCTCAGTGGTTAACGAATCTGACTAGGAACCATGAGGTTTCAGGTTCGATCCCTGGCCTTGCTCAGTGGGTTAAGGATCCGGTGTTGCCGTGAGCTGTGGCGAAGGCCAGCAGCTACAGCTCCTGTTAGACCCCTAGCCTGGGAACCTCCATATGCCACTGGTGCGGCCCTAGATAAGGCAAAAAGACAAAAAAAAAAAAAAAAGAAGAAGAATTTAACATAAGTTTCAAGAGGAGTTAAAATGAAATTCTAGCGATACAAAGGAGTTAAAATGAAATTCTAGCGATACAAATAGCAGTTTTCATATTTTCATGAACACTAAAATGTAAGACTATTTCCAGCTCTATGAAAGGAGTTAGCTACTATAGAAAAACACTGGAAACAGACAAAAAAAATCTGCTGGACTCAAAACTACCAGTATACTGGGATCAAGGAGCCAGTGAATACTCCTGGGGGTTGTGGGGTAGGGGGGCAGTAAATTACCAGGACACTGAAAAAGAGGCTAACATTCCTTGGGTAAGGCAGAACCCGATTCATTGTGAGCTATAGCCAAAACAATAGAGACTAGAATGAACCTGAAATTATTTTTCTAATATTTAAATGGAGTTTGATTTCAAAGAGGATTAATATTGTAGTATACGTGATGGAAAGAAGTGTGGCAAGGCACATATTCTCCTTTGGATTCTTTCCCTTAGAGTTTTGCCTCCTTCCTTCTCTCTTTTCTCTTCTTTCCTCCCCTTCCTCCCCACACTTCTTCTCTTTTCTTGTGGGATTGTTTATTTTAAATGCCATCTGAATTACTGCTGAAGAGAACTTGAAAACTCTTGGAAACATTAAATGCTGCTGTTTGATGTGCTCCTGCTTAGTCCAACTTCAAGTCCACCAAACTTAGCATCAGTGACATTGCAGCCTTGATTGGGAGATATTACTTTCATGTGAGTCCTGGAATGGGGATAATACCTGATGTCTGGGAAGGGAAAATAAACAGAAGTAAATGGCCAGGCTTATTTTGGCAGGATGTGCAAAAACACAGACTAAATGCCCAGCCAATCTGATAGGGCTAGGAGAAGTCCTACAGTGACTGAAAGGAAATAGGAACCTGACATGTAGGAAGCGAGAGAGGAAAGAAAAAGGGGTGGAGAGGTAGCAAAACACTGTTCAGGACTCAGCAGTACAAAAAAAAAAATATTGCTTTATATGAACTTGTAGAGCCTTGGTTTGAATTAGTCGCCAACAAGAAAGCTCTAGTTAGAAAGCTAACTCTTTTGCATCATAATTCAGTTTCAGTTCTATCCCACTAAAATAAGCCACAAATTGTTCACAGGGTTTGTAGGCAAAGTTTCTTTTTCAACAATGAGTGTGTTCAAAGACAAATGTGAGCATGAGACTGAGGAGGAAATCTAAAAGTCAGTCAGGTCAACCCATTCATTTTACAGATGAGAAAGTCCAAGTTCAGAAATGGTAGATGATCTTCCTACGGCCACTTTGCTGTCTGGAGCAGAACAAGACCTGGCTCTCACTTTAGGGTAGATTACCGTTCACATAACTTCCATTCATATTTTACACACCAGTCACCTAGTTTCCTGCCACCCCCACCTCCCCACCCCCTCTCTTCTCCCCACCTTCTCTCTCTCCCTTTGCTGAAATAGAGAAGTAATAGTATTGTCTAGGAACCTCCAATTATTATTAGGAGTTGTTCACCATCCTGTACACTCCACCATCCCCTACTAGTGAAACCTGACTCAAGTGGAATATATGCAGATTATGTTGACTTGAATTTTGCAACCATCCACCATCTTGTATGTCATAACCTTTGGTAAAGAAGGAACCCTAGAATGCCACGCATCTTTACCTCACATTTTCCTATGGGTATGTGCTATTCCAGTTTCCCTTTCCACCTCTGGGAGAACAAGAACACTTAACACTTAATAATCCTGTCATAATAAGATCAACAAATAATTTTATTATGACTCTTCCACAAACCACAATTTCAGGAACTTCAGCCCTAAACATCTTTCTCCCTCTCTCCAGTATTTCTGGAATTCTCCAGTGAGTACATGTGTGCTGATAAGTGAGCACATGTGGAGTTCATAAGACCCACTCTCCGTTACTGATTTTAATTTGGGGGAAGTTGTCACTCAGCCACTCTGAGTGGCTCTAAACTCCAACTTCTGTAGCTGATCTGTTCTGAAACTTCTTAGGCTGTTGGACCAAACTTGCTGAGACCACCCCAGCGCTAAAGATACTGCATACTTCCCCCTGTCCCCCAGGTCAGTTCCATATTCAAATATAAAGCCCAAAGAAGGGCTCCATTGTTCTCAGTGTCTTCCCAACTGAAATTTTTTTGTTGAAACAACTCTTTCAGTTTGCTACTGACAGAGTGGAGTGGTAAACAGCCTAGGGACAGACATCATGCTGCCCTTGGAATCTTCCAGACTAATCTACTGGGGTGTGTTGCTCTTAGATTAAAGTTGTCTCTTTCTAATTTCTCTTCCCTTAGGATGATTTATTTACCAGAAACGTTTTGGTGTTTTTTGTTTTGTTTTGTTTTGTTTGTTTGTTTGTTTGTTTTATCTATCCTGCAACTAAGATTCCCAGCAGATATATCCCACAGCTCTGGAAGATATGATGTTTCATATCCAGAAGATATGATGGAAACCAAAGCACACAAAGATGTATTGGGTGAAAGCATAAGGGCCAGTGCGGACTGAAATACAGCCCACACTCCACTCACCAAACTATGCAGCCATGACTATATCTGCCTAAGAGAGTATATTTTTCTAATTTACAGATTTCCTATGGCCCTGCCTGAATTCATAGACTGAGGCTTCAAACTCCTGCTCTATGGAGAGCAGGGACCATAACTTACGTTTCTTTTATATAGACCTCATCATATGGCTGAGCAGTGAGCAGAGAAGCTACTTCAGACTTATCTGCTAGGTAATAGCTCTGAGGGGAAAGATGGTTCCTACCTAGGCACAATCTCTGGCCCTGGCATTCTTAGAAAACACTATGGAGGTAAGAAAAGTAAAGGATTTTTTAGAGTGTGAAACACTGGCTTTCTCTCACCTTCTAAAAATCAAACTCAAATTCCATGGCATTTTTTTCCTGTTCACATACTGAATCACTGAGGGAGTGTTGTTTTCAGAAACGTATCCTGATACTGTTTTATCAGACAACCTCAGTCTTCTAGGCATTAATATTCCTAGAGCAGTACTCTTCAATGCTATACTCCCCCCCTCCTTAGCATGTAATTATTTCACAAAACAGGGAATGTTTTTCACAATTCGATATACAATTCTACTGCCATTGCCATTGTGGATAAGATGACAATGAGATGTAAAGAGTTCCAATGACTTCCCATAGGGAAAGCCAGAATTTCAGAACACCAAAAGGTCCAGCCCACATTTCCCATCTTCTCCCTGGTCTGCGGAGACTAGGCTAGCTAAGCAGAGAGGGCTGTCAGAATTCAGAACTGAATCTTCAATTGTTTGATGCTAAACAGTATCTTACTGTATGTAGTTAGCAAACCTTCACTTTCATCTTGCCTTTTGCAAATCTATACTTCACAACCCCCAAAGTTGTTCAATTTATCACTAAAGTTCACCAATTCAGCCACTCGCCCTTCACAAAATCTTGGAACCCGTATACAAAGATTAAACCCATGCTGCACAAAAAGTCAGACAATTCAACCACAGAGCTGAAGTGGTTCCCACCCTTTACACTCGCCACACCCCATCAGCCAACAATAATCCCCTCCTGACATAAAAGTCCCTCTCCCCCACTCACCCGAAAGTAAATCCCCTGTTGGCAGCAAGCCAGACTGAACAGATGTGTCTGCCACCACATCCTGGGGTGGGGTCAGGCTGTACCAGCTTTGATCAGCCAAAAGGAGGAATTTCCAGTGTTTAAGGGCCCTCCGAAGAGAATGCCCCAGGGCCCACTCCAAGGAGCCAAGGGACCAAGCATTAAAGAGCAAGGAGGAACATCCGAATGGGAATGGGACAGAACAGCACAAAAGACTCATGTTTCCAGAGAAGTGATGTCTTGGTCATTCTCCTCTTTTCTAGGACTACAGTGCAAGTGCAAAGAAACCCACCTCTCATGGCTAGAAGTTCTCTCTGAAGAAGGGAGATGCCTTAGTGATTTTGAATTTGCTCTTCCCTATTATTAAATCATTTCTGCTAGTTAAAAACACACAGGCCAGACAGTTAAAACTTATGCAACTCAATTGTGTATCACAATAATATTAATTTGTGTTAATAATTGCCCAGATCTGAAATACCGCCATGAACACTGGCTCATGGAAAGGACCATCACTGTTTTCACTCACCACTTTCCACTAGGATCCGGTACCACAGTCTCCATATGAGCCATTCAAGTTGGGTGTATCTGAGGGCCTCACTTGGCACTGTGAAGCTTAAGAAGCACTGCAACATTTCTCATGCAAATTGAAGGAAACTTCCCTGGTGAAGTACAATAAAACATCTTGTTCATTCAGCCAAGTTTCACAATACACTACGACTGAGGAAATGATGGATACATCAGTGAATACCGTTGGTGATTTATTCCTAGAAGGAACCCACATTGCTTTCCGTTTGGGGGATGTGGTTAATCAGAGTAGGCTAAGTAGTCTAACAAAAAAATGACAGATCTCAGCCACCAAATATGTTGCTTGCACACTTCCCAGTCCTGTGTAAGTTGACAGGGTTGGTGGTATGAAGTAAGAGGGGCTTTGCTCCAAGCAGAAACAGATTCTTTCTTCTAGTGGCACTGACCTCAGGCTTTGGAGTCCTCTTGCAAAGTATGAGGGAAGGCAGAGAACAGAGGCATTGCACCAACACCTCTGTGGGCTCAGCTTGGAGGAGATGGTTGTACCTCCCTTGCCTTTACACTGCTCTGGCCTTTGTAAATGTAAAGGAGGCTGGGAAATGTAGTAGAGTTTTGTCCCTAGTGAAGAAGAAAAATTAGAGTGTAGTGATTGCTATAGAATTAAAGTTTGCTGTGGGTCAAATTTTGGATAAGAATTTATGTAATGAAATAGGGCACATTTTCCTGCTCAAGAAAATGGTCTGCCTATTCTAGTTTTAAAAAACACAGCATATAGCCTTTTTTCTGACAACATGGTTTTTCAGCATTGATTTCAAAGTGTTCAGATGGTAGAAGCTGCAGGCAGAAAAACTGAGCAATCATACAAACACAACACACACACACACACACACACACACACACACACACACACATCCTATAGCTTTGTCTGAAGTATAAATGCGAAAGACTACTTTAACCACACATTTAACTCTCACTGGCAATTGAAGAGCTTTGTAGGCAAGGTCAAGTTTTTTAGCTCCAGGTTATTTTATACACATTTCAATTAAAAATGAAGTCTTGTTCAGTTTTTTATAACTACTATATTTGATTTAAAATGCAAAAGGTTTGGGGGATCATGGAGGATGGAATGGTGTATATAGGGATTAAGCTTTTTTTAAAAACGAAAGTATTAATGAACGTTCAGAAGTTTGCAACATGTATAAGAAAATCTATATTAATGAATGCTAGTGTGCTTTGGGTTGAGATGTCCTTCCTTCAGGGCAGGTGGAGAGTGTGAGAAATACTGTGAGAAAGAGGAATGAGGAAAACATTTAAAAAGTGTCACTGTTCCTTCTTTTTCCATTTCCCCTTCCCCTTCCTTCTCTGAGACAAAGGCTGTGGCAGCGAGAAGCTGAGGTGGCAGGCTGGGGAATGGCCATTGTGATTGGAGGATTAGTTACACTGAGTAAATGAGAAAATTGAGGGAGTCTCCTTGTGGTAGAGTGGGTTAAGAATCTGGTGTTATCACTGGCTGCTTGGGTCACTGCTGTAGTATGGATTCCATCCCTGGCCCAGAAACTTTTGTGTGCCACAGGCATAGCTGAAAAAAAAAGGAAACTTGAACAAATAATTCAATGTATTGTGTTTATGATATACACATAGATGTGTTTGTGACAAATACATTCACACAGATATAGGAAATTAAGGTGAACGTGGGAAAGTATTTATATAATATGTATGCATTTATATTTACATTAAATATACCTGTTTACATACATACTTCCTAATCTGTCCACTGAGAGGGCATAGGAACAGTGGTAGCCCAATATGCAATATACTGACAACACTAAGCACATAGATCTTAACTTCTATATTCCTCCCTCTACTCAAAAGAACTCAGGCTCCTTTAAGAAATTGTAATTTCCAGAACTGGAATAGGAAAAACATTATATGAGCCTGGAACATATTGTTTACACAGAAAATTGGGAAATATTCAATAAATGATGGCATATCAAGAAGATATAGAAGTCCAAATAAAGACCTGAAAGATGTAAATACATAAATTAATCATGGGGGTGGAGGGAGAAGAGAAAGCTCTTCCTTAGTGTGAATGTCAATGAATAAATGTAAAAGGCTGATGTACTTAAAGAATCACCACCTAAACATCACAGCAGTGGTCAGTTCAGACAGGAGTCTTTAGAGTATGCTAAAGCTGTTGGGTGGAGATTAGATGAGGCACGGAATGTTGGCGTAATCTCATGATAACACCCTGAAATATATTGTCAATTCGTAAAGACCAGTGTTGAGAATTTAGTTTGGAAAAAGTTGACAAGAACCAATATATCAATGTACCCAACCACGAAGAGCCCCAGAGATGATGTGCTGGAAGGGCATGCCTCCTGTCTTGATGTGTTAGGAAGAGCACAGCATCACTTCCACCATCTCCTGTCAAGAAGGCATGATCTGGGTCTGGGCCTGAGACATATCAGATGAAACCAGAGAGAGAATGAAAATATGAAACTAAAGATCTGTACTTTTTAAAAGAGCCAAGGACGTGAACCACAGGGGAAGACCGAGGAAGTGATCTAGACTGAAGTATCTGAAGACATGATAACTAAATGCACAAGTATTTCTGTATAAGGTCCTGGAACAGAAAGGAAACTGTGGTATGATTGAGGCAGTGGCTGAAATCTGAATGGCCCCATGGGAGGATGGTGGTGTTGTATTAGGAATGTAGATTTTCTGATTTGGAATGTTGGATGCTAGTTATTTAGGGAGCATCCTTGATTGGGAAATCCATTCTGAAGTGTTTCAGGGTTGTTACAGTATACTCTGAAAAAGCTCAAGGAAAAAACTAATGATAATGGGCAGATAAGTGAGTGTCTATGGACATGCCAGAACATGTTAACATTTGAGGAAGCTGGATGAAGTGATTTCAGAAGTTTTCTGTACTATTCTGGCAAATTTTTGTAAGTCTGACATTTTTCAGAAGAAATAACTAGCCAAAAATAAAAGGAAACTTCTCTGTTTAAAATAAGTGTCTCTGAATTTTAAATTGGATACATTTTGATATTTTTTAGTAACTCCAATTAAAATGTAAATTGCTTCTAATTATTTTTATGGCCAGACCATATTTTTCATATGCAATTCTATTTCAAGATTGAACTCATAGAATTCAAGCTTTCATTCACATTATAATATCAAACTTTTATTACATGCAAACTAAGTTTTATTTAGTGATTATATCTAACATTATTGAACATAAAAAATATTTCACCTGTATTATGTCACTACATTCTTATAATAACCCTATAGTTTAGGTACTACTTTTGCCCCCCTTTGCTAGATAAATAAACTGAGATATATTAGTTAGGATTAGGTTTGACTGCATATTATTGGAAAGTTCAAAATGACAATAGCTTACACAAGTTTGAAGTTTATTTTTCTCCCATTTAAAGGGTGCCTGAAGACATACTATCCAGGGCACAGCCTGGGGCTCCCATGTGTCTTTCTTTCTACTCTGCCTTCTTCAGTAAGTGACTTCCCTTCCTAAAATTAGCTCATAATCCAGACTGGCTGCTGGGGTTTCAGGGTGACATTTGAGTTTCCAGGGAAGGCTAAGAAAATGAAGTAACAATCAAGGGCACTCATCTCTTTCCCTCTAGTGAGCCTTGCCCAAAAGTCCGAAAGATTATTTCTGTCGTAATCCAAATTGCCACATGGCCATACTCAGCTGCCACTGAGCTAGAAGAATGGCATGTTTGTGCTGGGCACATTGCTCTGAATTCGGTGAAGAATTCTATTGACAGTGGGAGGCAGCTTGCAATCTGCAAAGTCAGTGTTTATCCCAGGTCATCCCACTGGTAAACTGAGGAGCCTCAGTTGTCTAAGTACAAAACTTGAGCATCTGACATGATGATAAACTGCTCAGCTCGGTCCTGCAGGTGCCAGGACCCACAGTACAGGTAGCAGTGGTCTCTGTGTGGTCAGCAGTATCCGCTGAACTGACAGTGGCACTCAGTAAGGCTTCAGTGTCATCAAAGGCTTTAGTCTAATATTGCCACAGAAGCCAGAATTAAAAAGGAAAAACAATTGTATGCATACCATGTGGGAAGTGAGTGGACATGAAATGTTCCTACTAGTCATTGGTCAGGAGATCCCACAACAAGGAGTGAGAGTCAAAGTCATGAAGCTGTTATGGCCTCTAATACTGCTGTGTGTCCTGGACAGTGGTCTGTGGTATGTGGGAGATCTGGAGATCTAGTAAAAACCTTCAGAATCTTCTAAGAGTCAGGATGAGTTGAAAAGAGATATAGAGATGGTTGTAAATTATTTGGATTCATTTTTCCTTCTCACCGTTTCCCCTGCACGTGCATAAACTTCTTCCCATAGTTACAATAGTCTAACTTTCCTTGGAATAAACAGAGGACATCCGTACTTCCTCCTAGCATTCTCTAGAAAGTGGAGTAAAATTTCTTTACCTCTCTTCCAAAAACCTCTAGAAATCTCTATGGGAGACTAGTTGCCTAAAACCTAGTGCTACCAAGTTATGCAGGGGACAAGGAAGCCCCTGTCTGAAGCTCCACTCTTCAAGTCACTGTGCCTCCAAGGAAACAGGAGAAAACTGGCTCATTACAAGAAATGGTAGTAGATGATTTTTTTTACCACTCGAGCCTTGGGGGGTAAAAACAAAAAGTTCTGACATTCTTTATTCACTGTCTGTATAATTATAGTTTCATAATGAAATCTTTTTAAGCCAGAGGAGGGAAAAATAAATTTTCCCCAAATAGTCCAATGTGAAATTGCTTTTGGCTATTTCCAAACCTAGAAGAATCAGCCAAACCAATTTCAAGCAAATCTTTTTGAAAGCACAACAACAACAACAAATTTCCCCTGAGTGTGAGGTGATGAAGGTCAAGGTCTAACCTGATATAAACAAAAACGTCTCAGTAGAGCAGAGTTAGAGGTTAAATAAATGTTTCTAACAACAGGGATTTAAAGCAGGACCGTTAAAAATAGATTCCACAGCCTGTGTAAAACAGAAAAAGGTAATGACTGCCTTTAATCTTTTCTGTGAGTTCTGAATGAGAAATACAGATTCAGGAACTCATTCTGCAAACAAAAGAAGAATAGATTTATGACTAGAAATGTGAGTGAAAATATCTGTACAGCATGTAAGGAAAATACTCCATTTAAAGCACTTTATGTCCTAGTCCTTGTGATAGGATATAAAATCTTTAAAATTTATTTTTAAAATACATTCATTTTTTTCCAAGGCATGGATGCCAATTAATGAAAACAGTATAATGAAAAAATAAAAATCACTCCCAAATCCCTATACTCACTAAATGTTTATTGTTATTAATATTTTGGACATTTGTTTCCTTTCTGTACATGTTCACACATCTATTTGAAATTTTGCACATAATCTCTAACATCTTTCTCACTGGGCAAGTCGAAGTCAGCATTAACCTGTATCACTAAATGTTGTTCTAAAGCATGTTTTCTAAATTGCTAAAAATGATTCCTTGTTACGTGCATACATACACTCTTTCACAAATGCTTTTATTTTCAACTGAATAGATACTATTTTCAGATTTGTGCTATTATAATCAGATCCGCAATTTACATTTTTCAACATGAATCTTTGCATAAATCCCAGTTTCTTTCCTTAGGATGGCTGTTTAGAGTGAATTACTGGACCAAATGGTAAGAACCTATTTAGGGATTTGAAAATCTTTTTCCAAAATGGTAGCCAAAAAGTTGTACCAACATAATTCTCACTATCAGGGTGAAGACCATATGTCTCTGCCCTCACAGATATATAATTAGATATGTAATTTTATGTATGCCTTTATTTTAATAAGAAAAGTGCTTTTATTTAATAAAAATAATTTTATTATTAAAATTTCTAATAGAGTTAAACATTTTTCATATTTTTAGTATCTTAATTTTCTTTCTCGGTTCATTGCCTTTTCATGTTCTTTGGCTACTTTCTCACAATCCATTTGTATTTATCTCATTAACTTTCTAGAACTCACATATTCAAAGAGGTGAATATTTTTGCCAGTTTTTAATTTTCCTAATTATTTTGTTCATGATTATTTTGTTGTCCCTGCTGGTACACAGAAAGCTTAAGTTTCTAAGTAGTCAAGTCTATTAATTTTCTTAAATGTTTTCATTAATTTGCTTAAATGTTTATAAGTTCTATTCTATTCCCAAATGGGTAAATGTTCAGTCTGGTTCAGTCGTGGCTCTTAAATTTACATTATAGCTAAAGAATGATGACATTAGACTAGCTTAGGGATTTCTATGTTATAATACTGTCCACTCAGTGGAGACATGGTCAAATAAAATAACCAAAATGTCCCCAGCTTCTGTAAGCAGAGAGGATTTCTAATGCTGTAATAGGGGAAATAGAAAGGAGTAAAAGATTTATAAACAGTGGGGAAAACTCTCCCTTTCAGCTGGAAGTCAGAGTGGTCTTTATGACTATTCGCATAGCCAGCCTGTAAGATCTGGGAAACAGGAATACTTGTCATGCAGGAAGCTAGCAACTACTGTAGGCATTAGAAGAAAGTGAATCTTGCACGTGCACACAAAGTCATATAGAAAAAAATTAGAGCTGTGTAAAAAGTTGGTGAAGCAACTATGTTTAAAGGCTGAGCTTTGAATAATTGCTTTTATTTTTTTAATTAAAGAAATGTATTGAGGTATAATTGATTTACCTTACTGTGTTAGTTTTAGGTGTACGGCAAAGTGATTCAGTTATGCATGCATATATAGTCATTATTTTTCATATTCTTTTCCCTTATATGTTATTACAAAATATTGAGTATAGTTCCCCATGCTATACAGTAAGTAGGTCCTTGTTGTTTATCTGTTTTGTATATGTTGATGTATACATATTAATCCCAAACTTCTAATTTATCCTTTCCCCTTTGGTAATCATAAGTTTGTTTTCTACATCCCTGAGTCTATTTCTGCTTTATAAAGAAGTTCATGTTGTATCACTTGTTTTAGATTCCACATCTAAGCAATATATCATGATATTTGAATGACTGCTTTTAAAAAAGCAGAGGACTTGTCCCACTTGCTGTAGACATCCCGATAGAAGAACACAGCATTTGGATCAGAGTTGTGTCACAGAACAAGAAGGACACAAATTCCAGGGAATTTTTTTTAATAAGACAAGGAAGAGAGAGAGAGATTTTTTTCAGCCACATTTGGCTAGCAATTTTTCCAACTCCCATTGGGTCACAGCGTGCTGCCATTTTAATCTGATTTGTTAAAATTTTGCTCCAGCTTAAACTTTAGGTCATAGCACGGGTTCCTCCTCAATTACTTTTTTCTGTTGTTTTAGAATATCTCTAGAGCAAATATTTCACTCAAATATTGTTCATGGCAGCATTCTAAGCTGCATGGTCTTGAGTGACAACTGCACTTAAGGGTTAGGTACCCAGAGTGAAAGCCCTAAATAGAGGAAACCTTTCAAGAAGGTGCCAAGGCAAAGCTGATTACCATCTGGGGATGCCATGCATACCTGACCGCAGAACTGGAGTCACCTGGACTGGGCTGTGATCCCACAGGATCACTAGTTATGTGAAGACAGTATTGTCGGAGGAAATTATCAATATAACATAAAATACATATAGGATAGTTGTTGAACCCTCCAGCATAGAACTGGCTTCAGATAAAGCCTTCCCGCTTTCTAGCTGCTAAACCTTGTGCAAGTTATTTAATTTCTCTGAGTATCAGATTCCCAATCTGTAAAATGGTGTTCATATTCTCAACATCAGAGAGTTGAAGTGAGGATTAAATGAGATTATGTGTATTAGGCACTTAGTCTCCCAACCACAAAGCCACAATTATTTATTGGCTCAGTAAATGAGGACTTGTCCTGTCATTATAAATAGCAAAGGAGGAAAATTAATAATGTGTTCCTAGAACAGCTCCTACATAAAACATAAAAATTCAAGGATCGTAACCTACTATCTGTCTTTAAATTCTAATTGATTTGTATCCCACCAATTGGTATTAGTGAAATGCTAAAGGAAAAAAAAATGCATTTAAGAGTAAAAGCTCTAAAGCAACAGGCCATTACCAAATTAGAGGGGAAATGAAAATCTAGTCAGTATTGCAAATCATTAGCAATTTCATTTAGAATCTAGTTGCTCATACGGTTGGTTAAAAAAGAGAAAAAGAAAAAGAAAAAAAAACTTCCATCAATATACAGCAAATCCAGACATCAATTCACTTATAGAGCCTTTATCATGTCCTGGGAGTTATGGTAACTTCTCATTAAAATAATTTCATTTAACCTTAATATATCCCTGGGATAAGCACTGTTAGTCACATTTTATACAAAAGGAAACTGAATCACTAAGGATTTAAGAAGACTGTAAAATCAAAGAGCAAAGTAAATAATTAAGCCAGAATTTTCACCAGGCCTTCTCATTTCAAGCTTGATAACACTGTTCATACACCATGAAGTAAACGGGAATTAATCTGTTGTAAACTGCCCAGACACCCAGTTCCCTTACAAATGTATCTGGAAAAGGAAAAACATAACCATATCCACACAATCAGAAACTAGGAAAGTCATTTCAAAGCAGCAGCTGGTTCTTTATAGAGCCAGAGTGAGGAGTCATCCATTAAGAGGTGTTTGGCATTTTTAGTTTGTTCTTGTTATATATTCATGGAAGACTTGAGGAGTTGAGAGGGATTAAAAGAAAGGAACTGGTTATAATAATATGGTAACTTGCAGGTTGTAAGGAGATTCAAAAAGTTCTCTTTAAGGATTGACTGAAAAATCTGAAAATTAATGGAGAAATGTGAGTTTGTCAGAAGAGTTCCTGTTGGACATTAGAAGAATAAAAGAAATCTCTAAAACTTTCACTGGTTTTAGAGATTACCCAAGAGGATACCCAAGAGGCTTGGTTCTGGAGGTGTGGGAGCAGAATGAGGGGGCGGGGGTCAGGGCATTTTCCTAGGACCACTTTGGCCTGTTTTACAGGACCTTGGAGAGGTAAGTACCTCCAAGTCCTTTTACTCAGATTCAGGAAAATGTTCTGTGGGTGGAATGAGACAGTTGGAGGGCTAGACCAAGAATGTGTTGAAGAAGAAGTGAATTTTCTTAAGCTAGAGAAGGAAACCTTAGACCTGAAGCCAGCACGGCAAGATTTGGATGCACCCAGGAGAGGATACCAACAATCTGCAAAGGGTTTCAACTTTGTATGGGTTCTGGTTCCCAAATTATGAGAATGATCATGTCAGGTAGGGTGTGTTAAATACCATCACTCGTCTTGTAATATCTAAAGTAATTATGTGCAGCGGTGAGAGATTCAGGGATGCAGCCTTAAGAGCCAAGAGGCCCACCCCATATTCACACAGTTTTTCTGAGCTCCTCGTAGAGCTGCAACCCTTCACAGGGCTGTCAGTCACAGCGCCCCCTCAACCAAGACAGACACAAAGAGAAAGTCTGCCATGCCAGTCTATCGGAAATAAGGCAAACATTTTCCCTAAATATTTTCTGGAGGCAGGCAGGTCACTTTTTAGAGGAAGAGTAAATGGAGAATTGAGTTACACTTAACAGAAAACCAACTGCTCTTGACCACAAAAAAATTCTTCCTTCTAGATTTGAGAAATGCCATCTGCCAGTTAAGTGCCATGAGTTTTTACAGCAATGAATGTTAGTGGGAAATAAAGTTCATTTTCAAAGCTGCAAACTGATAGGAGCAGTTAACAGTCAAATCCTGGTTTTCCTGAACTGCACAGGGCACAGTGTTTTTCTCCCTCATAAAAGACAACAAAGTTGACCCTCTGGTTACTCCCATTGAACCTAAAAGGTCATCTCAGGGAAAACAGGACGTGGTTAAGAACAGCGACACCTCTACAAGCCACAAACAGAGCCAGCAGATAAATAAAGCCCTGCTGTTTTTCAGAAAGTCAGAAGAAAAGCATGGATTCAAAAGGAAAACAATGACTGTGGAAATACTGTTGTTATTTTTGCCCACCAACCCAATTTTTTACCTTCCTCCTCATACTATTTCATTTTCACCTGAATATAATGCCTAGGAATGATTTTTCTCTGTATCAGGTGATCTCTTGCCCATGCTCTGAAGCCCACCACATGGTTTTCATGTCCTTCGTCATTATTATGAACTTTGAAATGACAAATTTGTTCAAAAATTCTCAACAAGGAATCCCTAGTCATCTGAATCACAGATAACATATATATTTAAAATAGAAGTACGTATGTTTCCAGCCATAAGCACTGAAATTCAAAAAGCCTGGAAGAAAAACTGGGAGGGAAATGAATTATGACCAACTCACCAAAACAATTCATATTTGGTCTAAGACATTTTCTAGCAAGAGCTGAGATTCTGTGAAAATAGAGAAATTGGCTGAGTAGGAGATATTTTGCAGTTTCACAATTGCTCTCACAATGAGAGCACCTATGAAAATGAAAAAAAGATCAATTTCAATCAATAAAGCAATTACAATGCATTACAATATTACTCTCTATAAGAGCCTGTTCCTCTTTTACACGGATTTTTAGACTTTGAAGCAGTTGTAAAGGAAGACATTATCATTTAAACCTATCTAATTTGGAGGAACATTAGCTCAAGAACAAAATATTAAGCACAATCTATTAAATTGACTGTTTCTGCTATTCATCAATTTCACTGGTCGTTACAAATAAGTACAATAAAAAGGCAATAGCCGAGGCACTTAAACTAAATGAAAGAGGAAAGCGAAACTATGTCATTTTTCAGGAGTTGATTTTAAAAGTTCTTTTCCTTTCACACTGACCCGCTCTTTTGTATCACTTATAAAAAAATAATTAGAAATGGGAAAAGTCAATATAAAGGTCCAGATCCCTGCGTGTGAATAGGCTATTCATGAAAAAGTTGGCTTGCTCCTTTTCAGGGTTACTAAGTACTTAACAGATACTCCTGTTAAATTTGTGAAGAAAATGATGAATATTTCTTCTGGTGGGGATGGTTAGGCTGCTGGTTTCCTACACAAAACTACTGAGTTATAAGATCCTTGAGGGCAGGATCTAAGTTTATTTATCTTGTTTTTTTCTCCTTAATGATTCACAGAGTGGCCCATATCCTTAAAAACTGTTTATTAGTTGACAGATGAGAGATTTAACATTTGCTCAAAATAGTACTTTTTTTGGTCTGATTCTTAACTTTGAACTTAGCACGTTTTCCTTTACATTTCCAACTTAACTTGCTTCACTTGGGTAACTAATAAGCAAGCTTACTAAGCCAGAATATCTCTCAATAATTAGTTTGGTTATCTGAGAACACCCTGAATTTTGAATTCTGTTTTGCTCTTTACCTTATTCTATTTTATGTTCCATCTTGGCACTTAATATCCTGTCTGTATTTTGCTAAAGTGATGTTGCTGACGTAGGTAGAAAACACTTGAAATTTATGTCTTCTGCAATTTCTTACATTTTGTGGCTGGAACACTTTGAAATACTCCGATTTTGTGCAGAAACTGTCAACATAAGGGACAAACTGGTGATTTATAGATAGAAATGTGAGTCTAAATTTCTACATTGCCAAGCTGCTCATTTTAAAAACACAGTGAATTACAGAAGTAAATCCACAAACTGTAATGTTTCCCCTCATTTCTCAGATGAGTGATAAGCAATGTACCTCTTCAATGAATAATTTCTGTTTATCTCATTGATAGTTTGCCCTGAAATACGTCTCATCCAAGTTTCTAGTCATCTCTTTTTTTTTAAAAAAAAAGAAATAATTACAGTAATCTTTGGTGGGTATTGCATATTAAATATCTGATTCTTTCTTTTGCATTTTATGACAGCCTATAAAATTATATGCCAATTCATACTGCAGTTCTGGTTTTGGAGACTAACAGCTCAAAGAAAATATGAACTTGATCCAAACTGAAATTATTTTAAAAGCTGCATTACATAATAATGCTAGTGATATAAATGTCAGTGAAAGAGAAGTTATGCTTATCTTCTTTGTAAAAACAAAATCAAAAATTTGACTTAAGGTAATGAACAAAAAACTCTAAAGAACTATAATAAGAAGGTAACATCCCATCCAACCAGCCACAGACTGAAGCCAGTTTTCCATCAGAAGGTAATTATAGGGACCTCTAAGAAAAGTAGAAACATAAATTTACTGTCTCTTTCTCAATATTTCCCCTTCTTATACTGCCGTAATCTCTGACTCTCCTTACCTCATTCCAAAAACAATAGAAAAATAATAAAAGCAGAAGTAGCATAAATTTCCTCTCCATTATCTAAGACCCAGATCCATTCTTTCCTCTTCGGTAATAGCTCTCTTGACTTCCGTGACCCATACTATGATTTTTTTCAACTCTTGTTTCACAGTTCGGCAGTAACATGCAGCTTAGCACTAGCTATGGGATTACTTTTTTCTTCTAACAAAATTGTAAATTCTGTAATATTACCAGCTGACATCTAGTGTCTGTAACGTATCAGCCCCTAGTTTGAGTGTTTTACGTGGGTCAGCTCCTCGAATCCTTATCCAACTCCATTCATGTCCCTATTTTGTAGATGGAAATAGACTCAGAGAGGTTAAGCAGCTTGTTCAAAGTCACAGGTGGCAAGAACGATAGCTAGGTTTTGGGGTACAGAGGTTATGCCCTTATAGAATTCTGTACTATCTGCTAAACATTTCTACTTGGAAGCAACTTAAACCTCCTCACTGACACCTAAGACAATGCTCCCTGGCAGCAGGAATTCTAGGCATCTAGTTTCTGGTAAAGAAGAGGTGCTTAGTGGGATTTAGTCATAGACATTTAAGAAATGTGTTCCTCTGACTCAGCTTTGGAAAGCAGAGTAGTGCCTTGGAAAATATGCTGTCATTTTTCTGGGACCTTTCGAGATCCTTTTGCCAAATGCGGATGAAGGACACTGAGCAAGAAGGATAAAGGGTCAGGAGGGCAGTGATGCCTACAGCCACAGACCAAGCATAACACAGAGCCTCTTTAGACCTGGCCTTTCTAATAACTGAATTGAGGTGTACATATGTCTTAAAATGATGGTAACACTGCCTGTTACTAAGAATGAGCAGGCAAGTCATCAGCCTGTCAAAGTAGTCAGTCCACAGCCAGAAGAGGATTACTCTCACTACATAAAAAAGTAGATGGTGGATGGAGAATAAAAATACAGTTTTACACAGGTTTATCATAACCTGTAAGTTGAACATACTGATTACTCTTATTTAAGTATGTATTTATGACTTTATTATGCTAACCCCTATTAACATTCTCTGGAATTGATGCTATACTGAATAGATTTAGAAAAATGCTGTTAAATTTGTGAAGGAGAGAGCTGTTAAAAGGATAAGATGAAATATACTATGCCAAGAGGGAAACTCAGATTTTTTGAAGGGCTGTTGTGTAGAGGGCATTGTGTTGAATGATTTGCATGTCTTGTTCTGATGGAATTCTAAAGGAAGCCTACAGTACAGGTATTATCCCATTTTGCCCAGAAGGAAACTGAGGAGGACATTTTACTCTCAAAGGTGCTCGCCATATTATCTTTTTATTTCCACTTTTCAATTACTGTTAGGTAATGCTTAGGTATTACTACCCTTATGATTGATGAAATTGAAGTTTAGAGAGGTCACACATCTTATTCAAGGTCACGTCCCCCAAAAAGCCAGGATTCAAATCTAGTTCTGTCTGATCCCAACATCTGTGGTCTTACCTGAATGCTTAAATCCTTAAAATTAATTTAACTTCAAGAACATAAATCATTGAATGAACATTTCTAGTATAGTAAAAGCCATGCTCATGGCCTAGGGGACACAGAGAAAAGAATGAAAATTAGCTCTGTGCTAATATCTACCTGCCGAGCTGACATCTCTATTTGTCTAAGTTACATGTCCCAAGCTGGATTTTTTTTATATTTTCCCTTAAATCTTCTCTACCTACAGCTTTCCTCACCTTGACTGATAGCAGATCTATTCTTCTACTTGCCCAAACTAGGAAAATCCTGGAAATCACACATTTATGTTAACAGAGAGAATATAATATAAATGATTGTTCACTGGTTATAAAGTTATTAACTGAGCAACTAAAAAAGGCAAAAAGTGGTGTAGTGGACAGAGAGTGGGCAGGAAGCAGCAACTGCAGCTGGCGAACAGAGGAAAGCGATGAATTTTTTTTTGTCCTTTTTTTAGGGCCCCACCCATGGCATAAGGAAGTTACCAGGTTAGGGGTCAAATCGGAGCTGTAGCCACTGACCTTCACTATGGCCACAGCAACTCGGGATCTGAGCTGCATCTGTGATCTATACCACAGCTCACGGCAGCTCTGGATCCTTATCCCAATGAGTGAGGCCAGGGATCGTACCCTCATCCTCGTGAATACTAGTAGGATTTGTTACTGCTGAGCCAAAACGGGAGCGCTGAGATTGGAAATATTAATACTCAGTGGCTCAGGCCTTGAAGGAGAGGTGCTGACTGGTGGATGTGGTGCTTCTGAGAGTGTGAGGAGCTAGTTCTGTGAGTGATAGAAAAGCTGCAGCCGTCCCTTATAGAAAGAGACCACTGGTTGAAGAAGCATTGCAGCAGACAGGGAGCCCAAAGGAAGCAGACAGGAAGGAGAGAGTCCCTGCCTCCCCCTCCATGCTGGCAGTCACCCTCTACTACTGCCTGTTGACAGAGTCTAACAGCGGACAACCAGCAAAGCAGAAACGGGGTATACAGAGGCCCAGGCCCAGTATTGTGAGGCCATATGTAGGAAGGATGAGTTTAGAGTTGAGAGTTAATAGCTCAGTAACTGGCAAACCATTTTAAAAAGTGAATCACAAAATGCCTTCCTTTGCTCAAAGTCCTGCAAAGGCTTAGTCACCTGGAGTGAAAGCCAAAATCCCTGCGGAAACCCACAGGGCCCTATATGAACTGCTCCCTAGACCTCCATCCTTACCTTCAGTTCTTCCCTTCCTCACTGACTCTGCTCCAGACACCCTGCTCTGGCCTTTTTGCTCTTTCTCAGACACACTTAGCATGGTACCATCATTAGGCCTTTGCTCAACTCTTTCCTCTAACATTCTGGAATGCTCTGCCCCAGATATGTGGATAGCTAACTCCCTCACATTCTTCTAGTCTTTGATCACATCTTACCTTTTCAAAAGGACCTGTGCTGACAATTCTACTGAATACAGCACTCAGCCCACCCAGCCCCACCATGTGCTCCCAATTCTGTGACCCTACTTTGTGTTTCCTTTTTCAATAGCACACATCACCTTCTATCATACTGTATAAGTTACCTATATACCATGTTTATTGTTACAGCCTTTTTCCTGACTGCTATTAGGTAAGCTCCATAAGAGCAAGGATCTTGGTTTCTTTACTCTGTAGTTTAAACACCTATTACAATGCCTATCACATAGTAGGCTCACATTAAATATTTACCAACGTGAAAAGATTTCACTTGAGTCAGCTCTGTAGAATTAATCATGAGAATGAGATATATGATTAAATTTTGCTGTGGTTTCCTTTATAAGTATAATGCATTGTGTTTTGCCCACCCTGATATGTGGATCAATTTGCTTTTCTTGGGTTAAGCCTTACAGAGATGGAGAAAGTACTAAATAAAGTACAGGCGTTTAATAAGGGGAGGTCACCTAGAATAAAAAATTCCTCTCATATAACCACGAAGCAGTTGCTCTATAGGCAAATAATTGAGTCGATTGCTCAGCAAAATATATGAACATAAAATAACAATTGCACCATTGAGATATTAAAAGCCAAATCCATATTTTCACTTATACATTCCTAATTATTTTCCATAAGTCAAAAGGGACCAAGTTTTAAAGGACTTTTTATTCAGTCTGAAAAAAAAAAAAAACTGTAGCCTTGCAAATAATAAAGTGGTAGGCATGTAAGTTTATAATATTTCATTAACATGAACCAATATGTTTTATGTACTTTTTCATTGTATTTCACAATAGAAGAATGAAAAAAAGTCTTAAAAATCAGAGACAGCAAAACTTCCATGCATATATAGAGAAAAGAAACTGAGTTCAACTGCTGATTCTACTGTGCTTTGAGACAACCTGATAAATGGACTTGACAATTGCAAGTCCCCTCGCCCTTCCACTTTTGTAAGTTCTGGGTGGAGGTTTTGCTTGGCCTCGGGGAAGGTGAGCGGAGGCTGCTGGGAAGGTCCAGGCAGGAGGGCAGGGCTGTATTGGAAGGGCCAAGCAGCAAGGGCACAAAGGCTCTGCTCTGCAGTGTTCCCTCTCAGACTGGACAGGATCACACCCCCTCTGAGTGATTAGCCTCTGGGATACCCAACAATAACAGACTCAGGCCTGTTCTTAAAGTAACAGCTTTCACCAAGCCAATAACTTCTGGCCTGTGTGAGCCCAGGGAATCAGCGCCTCCTCACAGAGGCCTCCTGGGCCTGGTTCCCCACAGCCTCAAGGAGAGTTTGAAAAGCAAAAGGAATCTCTTCCTCAAGCCTGCAGGAATAAGGAATAGGTGATCCTAGAAGGCAGATGGGACCCTCTTGGACAACCCTGTGTACCTGAAAGCAGGGCCAGAGGAGAAACTGCCTAGAAGTCAGGGGTGGGGGGTGAAGGGGGTAACTTGCTGACTGAGCAGTGACACAGCACTAACAGGAAGGGAGAGGCCCTACTCAGCCCTAAGACAAAATAAACTGACAACAGGGCCAGGAAAGCGAAGGGAGAGAGAAGTGAAAAGAGTCATACCCAGAGCTGTCTGGGCAGGCCTGGGCTGAGAAAATCCAATCTCGTTACAAATTCATGTGGGATAAAGATCGTCCAGCTCCCCAGTGAATGGGAGAAATGAACGAGAACCGTAGCAATGCTGCTCAGAACCCTGTCTGGGTCACCTGCAGTAGTGTAGCCTGCATATTTCACATGAGAGTGTCAGCCTTAAAAAGAGAGAGAGAGAGAGAGAGGAAAAGACAGACAGAAAGAGAAAGAAAGAACATTCTCTTCTCTTAGAAGAGGAACTCAGTGGTTTTCTGAACCATCCTACTATACTGAAATTAATAATTTCTTCTCTAATCCCTAGAATCAAGGAGCCCCTCCTGCCATCTTTCTTTATCCCATGTCTAAGACACATCAGGAAGAGGTTACATGCAGTGGGCCTGGGAGGTAAAATTATAAAGAAGAGCTAAGACTTGATTGCCCTCCTTCCTCCCATCTCTTTCCTCCTCTGCTCCAAACACAAACACACACAAATACACCCCCTTTAGAGGCTCCCCGTGCCGTTTTTGGTTCCCAACAAAAGTTACTTCTTTGGAAATAAGGAAGAAAGCAAAGGCCTATCTAAGAACATTGTGTGTGTGTGTGTGTGTGTGTGTGTGTGTGTGCGTGCGTGTGTGTGTGTATGAAACCTTAAAGACATGAATCCCAACCTTTTAGAGATGTGTAAAACCAGCTCTCCATTTCAAGTTGGAAGAACACATTTGGAAGAAAATAGGCTGAGAGCATGAACAGGCCAGTAGCTTCTTCCTTTTTTCGCAGGCTCCAGCTACCCCTTCCTAATGGTAAATATATTTTGCAAACTTGGTAGCTTTCAGCCAAGAATCCTTTCCTGACAGAAATGTTCATTGGCAGCAGAGAACATGGTCCTGAGAGCAATTGCATCTGTGATTTTGGTTGCAAAACTGCTTTAAGCCCTACCTCCAAAGCTAATCTGCCATAAACATATTAGCATATCCATTACCTTCAACACATACTGTATGAACTCTATTTTGGATACTTTTCTTTGGAAATATCTCCTACTCAGGGTACTCTCTTCTCAATTCTTGATTTATTTAAACTAAGGCCCTCTCTTAAACCTGAATCCAAGGTTTATCTCTTCATAAACTCAGTCACTGCAACTGCATAGTTAACAGGTTTGGGGGAGAAACTAACCAACCACAGTGCTCTTTGCTGGGAATGACACCACCCATATCCCCTGCTGAGAGGAGAGATCAAGTTTGTTCCATGGTCCTTTTTTCTAGTTATAATAAAAAGGCCAGAGTTGAAAAATATCTCAGCCAGTCAATTCATTGGCTTCCTAGAAATCAGTCAGCTAACTAACTTTCACCCTCTCATGAGTTTGGACCAAAAAACACAGAAACAGAGGCTTCGGTCAAGTGTGCCTCTAAATTTTAATATTTTTTTCTCATTCCCCAGGAAAATTTTATGGGTGTTTTGGTTTCCACAACTTGCATAATCAAACATTGGTTGGACTTTAACTTTTCCAGATATAAAGATTATATTGAAATATGAAAGATGGATATTTAAACTGTTCGTGCCCTTCCTCTCCATAACTGAAGATCCAGACAGGCATGCTCCATCTGTAGTGGACATTCTTCCTCCACTGAGAATCAGAGCTACAGTGGGCAAGTGGGAATGTTGGACCTGTAAGTTCAAAGAGACTTGAGGTCATCATGTTGGACCACGCGTAAGCAAAGAAAGCCAGTCTAGTGAAAGAGTGGACAGACAGCATCAAGATAACTAGAGCTAAAATAAAGACTGCCTACCCCAAAAGATGAAGTAAGGACATTTGTGACACCTGGGATTCCCAGAACTGATTCTGTTTCTTACATCTACCCAGCCCCAGTTTGCAGAGGAACCAACCCTTCCTTGATTCATATGTTCGGAAGCTTGCCTTACCATAGACTCCCCCTTTCCCTTGGCACAGAACTAAAAGGTTTCTGTTCCTTGAAGTCAAACCAGGCTTAATTTAAGGCACCAATAATAGGTGATCTGGCCTTCAAATTATTACAGCAACAGATCTAAAATCCACTGTCCTTGGAATAGAGTAATTCTGGTGATTTTTAACTAGGTCTACATTTTGTCTAAACATACAATAAATTAAAGTTTTAGCTTTTAAAGTGATATGACATGTTTAATGAACCATAGATTGTTGTATGGTATTTATTTTTTCTTCTTTTTGATGTCCTACAAACATTTAGTACACATTAGCAGATAATATAGTAATGGGGGTCTGTGGGCTGAAACCATGCAGTCACTGTATGTGTGATTATTGAATAGCACTCTTGGATGAGAGAAAATAAAGATTATGACCTACCTTTTTAAAATTTAATAAGTGGAAGCAAATGCTCAATTCACTAATTTGCCATGCTCACACTTAAAATATGCAATGCTAAAAAAAATCATTCACTATAAATTTTAAAAAATACTTTAGAAAAAAAGCTGGAGTAATGTATATAAATCTTTCAGAAAATCAAATATATAATCACTGGGAAGCCAAAATTTAAACTCAGTCATCCTTACAATAAGTCCAGTAATTTCTCCAATAATCCACAAAACAATCATTATTTTTAACTAAGGCAAATTTTGTCCAAATATATTTTCTTAACTACTTTATAATGTGGTACCTAGAGTAGTCACTCACAAACTGTTCTCCTAACAGATAGGTGTTCAATATCAAATGTCAAGAAACTAAAGGTTGGAGTTTCCTGGTGGCTTGGGGGTTAAGGATCCAGCATTGTCACTGCTGTGGCACAGGTTCAGTCCCTGGCCCAGGAGCTTCTATATGCCATGGGCATGGCCAAAAGAAACCAAGATCAGTGGACACCAAAGTGATATAACTCTACTGTAGGCATTGTAATGGGCTCCTGGGGAGAAAAGAAGACTTCCCACCAACAGTCAAGACTTAGAACAAACAGGCATAATTCAACTTTTAATTTTCTTTTTCTTTTTCTTTTTCTTTTCTTTTCTTTTTTCTTCTTTTTTTTTCTTTTTTTTTTTTGATATTGGGCTGTCTGAGGGCTACTTCATCAGGGCACTTGGCTTAAACAAGCAGTGTGGTATGCCTCTGTTCATATCTTGACTCTCCTCCCATCTATTTGACATATGATATTGGGCAAGTTATAATTCTTTATCTGTCAAATGGGGACCACAACGATTCCTGCTTCATAGGATTATTGTGAAGAGTAAATAAATGTATAACTATAGACCATGTAGAACAGTGTTCTGCAAATAGTAGTGATTCCTAAAGTGTTCCACTATTTTTATATTATTTACCTACTAGAGCTTCATTGAAAGTCTTCTAAAAATTGAAACATAAAATGAAAAAAAAAATTATTACTTTGAGTTTGGTTCCCCTTCCTTTAACTCTCATCTGGTAATTTTATTTGACTTTTGGATGAGTTCATTGATTAACTTCCTGCTATTGAGATGCAAAATGATTTGGAGTCTTCCTGATGTCAACGGCATATTTTTGTTTCTATGGATTAAAAGTAGCCTTACTAGACAAAACATGTTCTGCTATGTAATTATTAGCAGAAAGAATAATTTAAGACTAAGTACACTAAAACCAAAATTATCAACTTTAAATATATTCTCTGGCATTTAGTTGGCTTTAATCCAAAAACTTTATATGAGGTCAAATCATTCAATTACCCAAAGGCAGGGTTTTCAATTAGTTAATAATAGAGACCTCACAAATGTCTAAACTGATTAAAGTTTGACATGTGCATAGATATCACTGTTTTTTTCCTTCATTGATGGTAGCTGGTAATCATATCCATTTTTACTATTTTACATCTAAAAATGTATTATGATAGCATAACATGGCATATAACTATAGTCTCCATAGCTATCCTTTCATAAAACTGTTGGGCCTTTCTATAGATATTCCTTTGATGTGGGGTAATAATACACTCTGGACTGTTTGGGGAGTAGACCACTAAATTTCCTTATCCACATCTCTATCAACTGACTGTCAAATCACAGGAGTCTCCTCTCTTCATTGTCACCATGGAATATTCCTGCCAGATATCACAGCCTTGCACTGTCTGGAGGTCCATTTGAGAGAAATAATATTACCCTGAAAGATTCTAAATGTTATTCTTAGATCTAGCCAGATTATGAGACGTATGTACCAGATCTGCTTTTTCACTGTAATGCCAGCAGACTGTACTGGGGAGAAGAGGTTTTGAATTACAGTCTTTGGAAGCAATAACATTATTTGTGTGTTGGTGAGGATCTTGTCTATTATATCCATTATATCCATAAAAAGACAAAAAAAAAAAAAGCCCTTCTGGTTGTAATGTAATTATGTTTGATCTGTCCTCTATGAGGTCACTAATTCATTGTAGACAAGTTAATCATTTAGGGTCTGTCAAAACTCAGGATTTTTGGCTCCAGGTAAGGACTCAAAATAAAAATCCTTCCCTGTAAAGGCTATTCTTTTTTTTTTTTTCCAATCCCAATCTGATTTATCTAAAACATTTCTTAAAGCTCAGCTCTCTTACAAGCACCGTCTAATGGGTTTCACTGTTTGGTTTCTTTGGCTTATCATAAGTGCTGATAACTTCTTGTGTACGTTAACTAATAGGCCTCTTTCAAAGTATGCTGACATTTAGCTTAGTGTTAAATGGTTTTTAATGAGCTCCACCCCATTCCCCTCCATCCTGAGTTTCTGCAAATGAAGCTTGTTTTCTCTATAATATGGAGAACTAATGGTACTGTGCATTCCAATGAATGAACCAAGTCTGGATCCCAACTGGGTAAATTCAGACCCAATTACTGTCATGAAGGCAAAACACTCTCATTGTTGACTACATTTGTTTGTTTGTTAACCAGATAGTTGGCAACCCATAGACATAGCCTCTGTATCAAAGTATTGATCCCAAATGATGTGAAGAGTTTCACAACTATTTGATACATGTGATCTTTAGGAAAATTCAATCAAATTCTGTTTACTTGGAGTGTTATGTCAATTTATTAAAAATTTGGGGTGGGGATAGTATTTGTCAGCCCACATTTTCTTAACAGAGGCCTCAATTCTCCCATTCATGTTTTTTCCTTCCTCTCAGGGAAATTTCTCAGGACCTAAACCAAGTAAAAAGAGAGGATAGGAGTTACTTGGTCAAGTTGGAGAGTAAAAAGTCTATATTATACTCTAGGAAGTCAAGCCAGATGAGTGATTGGTTTTATGTTTTAGAGACATGTGAATGTGTTTGTGTATGCATGCATGTGCGCGTGTGTGCAAGTATTTGTGCACATGTGGTCCTTCTTTGAAATTTGGATAGATGGATATTGACTTTCCATTTCGGCCCCTCATATTTAATGCAAAGCACCTGATGCCTGGTAGTCCTCACCTCCTCTTGGTCTCTTGACCTCTCATCCAACACAGGTCGATAGCATGCAGACAGGTGAGAAGAGGGCCATCAAGGACAAAGATGCCATCTCTTCTCCCTCTTCCATTGTGTCCCTTCTTTACTGCTACTCTCCTTGATTTCAAAAACATCCCAATTCACTGCATGCCTGTTCCAGGAAGGGGAAAAGTGAATAAAAATAATGTACCATATACAGTATCTTTAGCAAAATCCACATAAATATTTTATAGACTGTACAGTAAATAATGTATATGTTTAGAAAGGCAATGTAAATATTTTATAGGCTGCCGAGTAACTGTTAAAGTTGAAATGAAATCACTGTGTTTGGAGAAATACAGCATGCCCTAAATGGTACCACACAATTTTACTGTAGCTTAGTGCAGTGCACTTCATAAATCATGGCATTCTCTGCATTACCTGGGAGTTCAAGAATCCCAGTGGCCTAGTGGGTTCCTCCCTTCTTCCCCTACTGCTGTGAGAGACCCCCACTCCCACCTTACCACTCAAGGCCCTGCTTTGAACTATGGCAGTGATGGATACCTGCTCCTTGAGAAACTGAGCCAGGGCGTGTGCAAGAACTCACCCAGAACGCCTCATTTTCATGGGGAGGGTGGTGAGAAAACTGCGCAGGGAAGGGATAGAGAAAACACCAAATGAATTCCAGATGTAAACTGAGTTCCTGCATATATTTTTTCAGGTGTCTCAGGACATATCATCTTGGTTTCCTAAAATCCACTCCTTGTGAGTCTTGATTGGCCAGTCCCAGGTTCAGTGATGCATCAATGCCCTTGTGATGCTTAAATATTATAATATTTACCAGATTGTGTGAAAAAGACACAGGTGTGTTCTGCAAGATGAATAATACAAACAGCAAAATATTCAGAGGAAGGGCAAAACTGTGTCAGGCAGCTCTCTTTCCAGCTCCCTGAAACAATAGGAATCAAGAATAATGTGTCAATCTAAGGCTACAGAAAATATTTCTATAATTATTTACCTGAAAAGCAGAAGAGGAGCCTTGCCCACTTTATGTTTTGCAAATGGCTACACTAATAATGTCTTTGAGAGAGAAACATCTCAAACCTCTAAGAAAAACAAATATCTAAACAAAAAAGAAACCTATGGATGTAAAGATTATACTTAGAGCTCTTTGATTAGTCAGCCGAGCAATAAGAAGCAAAGTAGTCCTAAAATGTCAGAACACAGAAAAGTACCGAGGAAGAGAGGAAAGAAGACACAAATTAGAAACCATAGCAGGTTAAGGCTGTTGCACAACATTAAAAAAATCATACTGAAATGCCATAATGGACGGAGGCTGTAAGAGCAAAAGACAGCAAAAAACTCCCAGAAATAGTAATTCAAGCATATGATCATCTAGGAGCTTGTTTTAAATGTAGACTACTGAGCCTCCCTTCCCATAATTTGAATTCATAAAGTTTATAGCACCAGAAAATGTGCTTCTTTTCAAGTTTTACAGGTGATTTTGGTGCTAGTAGATTGCGAGCCACATTTGAGAATCCCTTGATTGTCATCGCAAAATGTGAGGGCAAAGAGGGTTGGATGGAGGGGGAAGAAGAGTGTGTGAATCAGAGAGAGACCAGCTAAGCTTTCCACCCTATGCTACATGTCAACTTCTGCAAATATGTGGCACCAAAAATCACTCTCATTGTATATGGTGAACACCATGCATGTTTAATAAGGTTATATTTAGTCCAATACTAGCAAGAAAAAAAAATAGCAAGGTGGAGGCTGCTACATTGAAAGTGAATGCACCTCTACAACTGGATACTTATTGTAAATCCTATCCATCATCCTATAGAAACAAGCTTTTCGTTTTTTTAATACTTTGTGCCTTACTAATAAATGATAGATGGTCTCATTGTCAGTTAAACTTCTCTTTCACTCTTTGCAGCGAGGAGGATTCTGGAAATAAAGAAAGGACAGTTGTTTTCTCTAGAGGTATGGGAACATTGCAACAATATATATGAACACTCTGAAAAAAGGGAAAACATAAAGCAGAAAAGGGAAAACATAACACTCTGAGAAAAGTAGGAGGATGGTCTGGTTATTAATTTCTGTGTAACAACTTACCACCATCTTATTGACAGAAGCCACAGCTACTTTATTGTATCTCACAATTGTGTGGGTCAGGAATTTGGGTTGGGCTCAGCCAGATAATTCTTTGGTCCCACCTGGTATCAATGCTGGTTACTGGTGGTATTTGGGTGGGGGGTAGACTGGTCTAGTGAGTCCAAGATGGCTCCATTCCATGTCTGCCTCCTTGGAGGAAAGGACTGGAAGGCTGGTCTCAGCTAGGGCTGTCACCTGGGATATGTAACACATAACCTCTGTAGTATGGCAGGCTCGGCGTATCTGAACAGAAGGAAGAAACTGCCTGCTTCTTAAGGTCTAGAACTGGAAACTGGCACAGTGTCACTTCTGTGCTGTTCTATTGGTCAAAGTAATCACAATGCCCAGATTCAAGTTCAGAGGACAGACCCCACTGCTCAAGGAGAGGTGTGTCAAGGAATTTTCACCCAGATAGTGTAAGTTACCACAAAAAATGGTTGTGGAGATTCATATAAATATTTCTTTCTTTGCTGGCACAGCAAGGACAGCCAGACATGTAATTATTTTCTCCCCCAAAGCACAAGGTGAAAAAGTCTTCAATAGATAGTTAAACTTATGAAATCAGAATTCATATCATTTACTCTTTTTTCTTACTAATAATGTATGGAGCTCTAAGCAAAGATCCAAAATTGTGTTTTGTATATAGTGACACCCCCCCCCGGTATATGTTAATTTGTTTTGAAGTATATTACAAATAATATGTTGCTTATAGTAACTCAAAATAAATTTTCAAATAATTAACTTGTTTTAAAAAAATAGAGTTGGGTTCAGTGTCATTCTCACTCTCATGAAGAGTTACATGTACTTCCTAGAAATCTCTCTGGGTGTGGGAGAAGCCTGTGGGAATGTTCAAGTAGGTGGAAATCACCAGCTGTTACTGGTGAGAAGGAAAAAGTTCCTTGAAAATGTAACTTTTCAGTTGAGATCCAAAAGATGAAAAGGAGTTAACTGTGCTAAGAGATAAGAGGGTTTCAGGCAGAGGGAACATGTGTAAAAGTCTTGAGGCCGAAACAGGCTTATTTTAAACAAATAGCCTGGGGAAAAAGCAAGCTCTAGGAAAGCTAAAGTAAGCCAGACAGTGATTTGAGGACACTGAGAATCACGTGGGCAGAGATGGAATACTCAAGAAAGAATTAAAAATAAAAAAATGAGAAATTGGGTTAATTAATCACAATATTCTCCAATTAAATCTTATCAGATTTGCAAACAGTTTGCAGAATCAGCTGGGTTCAGTACCATCCACTTTTCTGTCTCCTGTGCTCATCGCTGTCTCAGAATCTGCTTCTTAGAGAAGCCAACTTGTGATGCTTCGCAGTAGAAGCTGACTACCTATTTCTTCCACCTAAAGTTGAAAGGTACATTTCAGGTATCTTTCAGGAACCTGGAACATGTATCTTTCAAGTATCTTACAGGAACATGGAAAACCAGGTAATAACCAGGGAGTAGATCAGGGTAAGATAAGGTCTCAGTACCATTAACAAAATGATAAGCTGATTTTCAGTTACCTGAAATATTTCTAATGAACTTCATAATAGAGTGTGAACTTTTTTTTTTCCACAATATCTCGTTTGATTAAATGTCTTCTTATTTTCTAGATGGAACTGAGAACCAGAGAAGTTCAGTGACTACATCCCACAGCCCGCTGACGAGCAGTGGCTGGGGGAAACTCACCATTGCCTGATATTTCCAGACCATCAGGACCCACCACACATCACTAGAGGAGAGAATGAGATACCTGAAATGTACCTTTCAACTTTAGGTGGAAGAAACAGGTAGTCAACTTCTACTGCCAAACATCGCAGGTTGGCTTCTCTAAGAAGCAGATTTTGAGACAGCGATGAGCATTTATTAAAGAAAGTGCTTACAGGAACAACACCCATGTGGGGAAAGCAACAGAAACAGGATGAGCAGAGAGAGGAGTTTCCAACCCTGCAGGGAACTCTAATGCGGGAACAGTCCTTCAGAGCCCTGCCTTTATACCCCTGTATTAGCTTACCGTTGCCTTTGGGCTGCCCGGGAAAGGAGCAGGTGGTTTCCTTTAGAAGAGTCCATTCCCAAAGATGGCCGACAGCTGAGTGCTGGCAATCAAACCTTCCCAGCAACTGGGGTATAAAGCTTTCTCCCGGTGGGCAAGATATCTGAGCAGTGCAGCCCGCGGTCAGGACTGAAGTTCCATCATTTCACACAACTTCCACTGCAACCACCTCCGTCACGCCAACACTGGGTCATTCCTGGACTATTGCATTAACACCATGGATGGCTTCTTCACTTCAGGTTTTGCCTTCGTACACCACGTCGGCCACGTCACAGAAGGAGTCCACTTCTTAAAAACGTAAGTGAGATCCATTCTTTTCCTTGCTGAAAAACATCCAATGAATTTGCACCTCACAGACAGTGAAATCTGAATCCTTTACCATAGCCTATAGGGCCATACTTAATGGGTCCTTCATCCTCACTGTTTTCTCATTTTAAAATACAAGGTCCACATCTTAAGTGTATAGTTTGGTGGATTTTTGACAATGCACATACATCTAAATAACTGCCCCAGTTAAAATATAGAAATTTTTCCTTTGTTGCAGAAAGTACTCTTGTGTACTTTTGCAGGGATCTGTTCTCCCCTCAGCCCTTACCTCTATGGCAGAGGTAACTACTGCATTCTAACTTTCAAGGTCTGGCAGCAATTTAAACCAACAGTAAATAGAATTGATTAAAAATGTATGATTTTTCTAGATCCAACTAGATGATTTATCTCTTAGAAGGCAGACGGGGAGGACAAATCACCAAAATTCAGAACCACTTCTTCCACAAAGTACACTTTAAACCTCCATCATCCCTTAAGCCAAAATTTCACGTAAGGTGCTATAATAGCCCTGATTAGCATTTTGCATTGGTTACAAGAGATTCAGTTTTGTTTCCTGATGGGAGCATGTATGCTTACATTTGTGCATAATAAGCATCTTCTGGTTTGAGTTTGCTTTGCTTGTAGGAATGTAAATGTGAAAGAATCAAATGTATTCCTTTAATGACAATCACGCTGCTACAAGTAAACAGAATGGATGCCACTGCCCTTAATTTTAAAGCAATAAGAAAATCTGTTGAGAGAATTACACTCATGCCAGTGCAAAAAAGTGGCTTTAAATAGGTGCAGATGTTTATGTGGTTTGTTGTTATAGTTCTTATTTATGATACTTCAGCATATAACAAAGCACATTATTTCATAAAACCGATTTTGGCAAAGGTATTTATTTCTATTTAGTTGTGGATATTTTTTTATGAAGTAGGTTACATCTTAAAACTAATGAAAGATTTCAAATGTGTCGACCTTATTCTTCTGGATGCTTTTCTACATAGCAAATTTTCTTAAAATAACTTTGATTGCAACCAGGGGTATGCATTAGCCAATCTTTAAGGCATTCATCCAAAGCTCTCCAAAATAGCTTGGATAAATTGGGGAGAAGAGCCAAGAAGGAATGGATGATAGGACTGTTGGTGGTGGTGTTAAATGCTTGGTGCCCAGCACCACATTTGGGAAGTCACTGAAATTCCAGTGGGAAGCTCTCCATGGGGAAAGTTTTGGAGTTTTTAGCTCCCTATGTGTTGGAAGACCATGAGTGATTCTTCCTGGCAGATAGTATCTGAACTCATTCTTTAAAGATCTGTTTCAAATGACTGTTCTAATTTAATGGCCCTTTTGAAGTGAAGTATCCACAGAGGAAAGAAATCACATTTACCTATTTCAAATGAAACTGATGTAAGCAGTCTGTTGTATGTGAATATTCAGAGTTCCCACCAATGAACAGTTCAAACCAGTACTTGTTTAAAGCATGTTGGCAACTACCAAAATTGCTAAGAACTCTCTAAACCATCATTCAGGGAAGAATTACAGTTTCTTCTTGGCAGTGTACTGGAACCTAGTGTATTTCTCAGTCTTGTCTAAGAGCCTGGTCCTGAGAACAAAAGTGCCCAAAGTAATGAAGACTCAAATATTTGTCATGTTACAAGTTAACTATATAGCCATTAACCTAGTCACACTGAAGTCTCATGTCAAAGTTCTTCTCAACTAATTCATTAGAATGGTCAGAGAGTTTATATATGAATGTCAAGAGGACAATACAAAAAACATAACCTACAGATTTTAAAGTGATTGAGCCTTGAATTTGATCAACACTTATAAGTTTCTTGAAACAGTACTTAAAGTTTCAATATTAGGATGTTTCAGAATTTTCACACATAGTAGAAAAGGAAAATTATAGGATATCACCTGATTACATACTTCGTGCTATATAGAGCCTCACCTGGCTTTTGTTGCAGAACCACTTCAAAAATCCGTGGCTTAACCATTTTATTAGTTGACAGTGCTAATGGGTGGGTCTTTTTCTAGTTCAGGACAGACTCCTGACCTCATCTGGATTTGCTCATGTGTCTGCAGTCATTTGGCAGGTCATCAGGGGCTGGCTGGTGTCAGATGAACTTGCTCACAGGTCTGGTGATATGGTGCAGTGTGTCAGCTGGAGCAGTGTGGTATCTTGGCTCTCTGACCTGATCATCCCACAGGCTAGCCCAGACCTATTCATATGGTGGCACTGGCAGGGCTTCCGAAACCCAGTACGAAAATGAACTTCAAGTTGCATTTTCAAATTTCATTGACCAAAATATTTGTGGTTAAGCCCAAAGCATTCACACATGCGTGCACGTGTGTGTGTGTGTGTGTGTGTGTGTGTGCGCGCATGTGGCAGGTGGGAGGGGGCATACAAGGTCATGGTTCCAAGAGCAAGTGATTATTTCAGTAATCTCATATATAAAGAGTGTGAATTCAATTTTAATAACCTATAGAGAAAATGAAAAAGTGAAATACCTGGAGTTCTCGTTACAGCTCAGCAGGTTACAAACCCTACTAGTATCCATGAGGATATGGGTTTTATCCTTGGCCCCACTCAGTGGGTTAAGGATCCGACATTGCCATGTGAGTTGTGGTATTGGTCACAGACATGGCTCAGATCCCACGTCGCTGTGGCTGTGGCTGTGGCTGTGGCTGTGGTGTAGGCCAGCACCTACAGCTCTGATTTGACCCTTAGCCTGAGAACTTCCATATGCAGCGGGGAGCACCTTCTTTGAAGAACAACACTGTTTTTTTCTTAAATCATCCTATATTGTTAAAGGTTCAGTCCTTTCCTACTCTAAGAAGTTTCTTTCCATGTGCAGAGAGCTCCACTAGGATACCTTTGGCCTCTCTACAGCCCCTCACTCTCTTATCCTCATTAAAGTAGAAATGAATTCTCTTTGATATATTCTAGAATATACTGAGTAGCTCTTTTCTCTTACACATGAAGGTGAAGCCGGTTGGAAACAGCATATGTTCTTTGAGGTAAAAGCAGAAACCTGCCCAGTATGGCTGGTGGGTGAGTCTATTTAATTCTGTAATTCTGTAATTTAATATTGTGGAGGTTTCTTGTCCACAGATAAAAGCTACATCCTCTAACATCATCCTTACACAAAAAAGATGATATTGTGACCTCCTGTTTTCCTTAGTCTTTTCTCTTATGACTCGCTTGAATCAGAACTTGCTATCTTTCAAATCCTAACATTGGTTGTGGGAATCTATGAAATTAATCCCATGCAGCCAAGAAATGTAAATAATCTATAAAACACAACTCAGAAGCTTACTTACTCCCTTCTGGTTTCTCAAATGCAATGCCTCATGTGCCTACCACATTAGAATTATCCGGAGCATTTGTTAAAAAGTCTTGTTTCTAGCCCTCAACCCAGACCTACTGAATTTCTGAGATTAAGGGTCAAAGAACTGATTATCATTAACACCCGAGATGGTTATCGATTTTAAACTGCTTTTTACTTATATAAGGAATTAAGGTATATTATTTTCAAAGTACCGTTCCTGTCTTCTCTCCATATAACCATATATCACATTTTTCCATTTTTTTCTGCTAACCAAAGTAGCCAACATTTTTACTTTAGATCCTTGCAAACCTTTTTTTTTTTTTTAATTTGATATACTGTGTGTATCATCAAGCTAGTATCTGCAGGGTTTCTACTGTAAATTTATATCATTTCTCCCTTTGCATATTCAACACTTTTGAAGAAATTCATTAAATCCAGCCCACATTCAAGGGTTGGGGAGGGGCTGGTTAAGCTCCACCTCCTTGGAAGGGAGGGTACCACCTACAAAAAGTGTTTGAAAGGAAGGTATGTATCTTCTCTCCTATTTATTTATGGATTTATTCCATCATTTCTCTGTATCAGTATGGACTCCTATGTATTTATTTTATACTTTGGGTTATAATCCAGTACTATCTCATTTATTTTACTACTCAAATTGGTCCAGATTTTCCAGTGGGAGCTCTTTTAGGTTGGTTCCTCTGTCCCTTTAACATGCCATCATCATTTGCTTTTTGAACACTTCTTTATTTTGACAACCACTAGATGATCCAGACTCATTCTGTGTTTTCCCTGTTTTGTTTTTATATTTGATAAATTTTCTTACATATTTTAGATGATTTTTATTTACCTTAGTTGTATACTATATAAATATTTGCAAGTGCTTTTCCCAGCTTTCTTGCTTGTCATATAATTTTGATATAATCATAATTATGCATATTTTAAGGACTTTTTTGTTGTTTGTTTTAAGAAGACCTTTTTTATTCCTTTGGTCTTAAAAACATGCTTATATTTTCTTCTAGTGTAATGACAGTCTTGCTGTTACTTTTCCATTTTTAATCCATCTGGAATTTATCTTTGCATGTGGTAGGAGGAGAAGATACAACTTTATTTTTTTTCCACACAGATAGACAATTACCCTAACAATCATTCTCCATTATTTCTAATTGTCATTTCTATCATTTACCACATTCACTCTCTTGATCTCTTTGTTCCTTCATCAGTACCACACTTTTTCAGTTACTATAGCTTTATAATATGTCTTGATTAGTGTTTCATCATGGACTATCTGAAGACCACTGGGTTAGAGAGGAACACTAATCTAATGCAAGTGTTTGCAATCACAGCACTATTGACATTTTCAGACAAAAAATTCTTTGTTGTGGGGGCTGTCCTGTGTGCTGTAAGATATTTGCGAGTATTCCAAGCCTCTAACCATGAGATGCCAATATTATGCTCCCTAATGTGACAATCAAAACTGTCTCTGGGTGCTACCAAGTGTCTTCTGGGGAAGGAAGAGGGTCAGATTTGCCCCCAGGTGCAAGAAACTGTGGTCTAATTGCGGGATTAATGTGAAGAACAAGACTCTTAATCCTACTGTAGATTATGATTTTCCTGGAGATAGTGATTCTGGGTATGTGTGAGAATCACACTTCCTGTTCCCTGGAAATCAGGCTCAGATATACAGTTTACTCAGCCAATGATGTAGTAGCAAACACAATACATATGCCCATTAAGTAGAAGCACTGAAGAGCCAGTGTTCACGTTTCTGTGTTCTCTATCTCCTCTGTTACAGAGGGGTTGGAGGCATGTGTTGCATATCAATACATCTTCCAGTGACTGAGTGAGCCGAGCTCCTACTAAGCCAAGTTGAATGTAGTGTTAACTAGAAATTAACTTCATATTTTAAGCCCATGGGATGTTGGATTTTTGTTGTCATAGCATAATACAGTGTATCCTGGCTGATATACTGGAGTCTGAGCAGTCATAGAAATATGGCGCTGTCTCTATACCCTGATTTAATTAGAAAATTATGTCTCTCTCTCTGAATCTTCTGCGCCTCAATGCTAGGGGAAAATGTGAGCAAAAATCTATCTCAGCACATAAGGTAGTCAGAAACTTTTGCTCTTTGCTTATTCTTCTGGACACTAGTTAAGAACCTGGGAACTAAAAACTCTAGTGATGTGGAGTGAGGGTTCTATTCTAGTCTACATTAGAAGCAAAAGCGTGGGTTTTGCTGGGTCCAATTCATTGTATCAATTCTGCAAGAATGCTTCATATAAATGGATGGTCTTTAAAATATTTTATCCCAAGGAAACTCCCAGAAACAACAAAGCAGTGTCAAAGGAAAATAAACAAAGGCCTTCATAATCTCAGGGGGGAAAATATCAACAGAGAACTACATTTAAATTTGAAATTCAGTCAAAACTTGGGCTTGTTTTTACCAGTACTTGCTGTTATCAGTACTTCTAAAAACATTTCATGATGTAGTCATTAGTTTTGTCAAATCTGAGGCCTTGCTTAATGCCCATTTTTCTCCAAGTCCAGGGAATAAATCACATTGAACAAAAATGATCACATAAATAAATCACATTGAACCCAAGAACATCTTTGGGTTATTTTCTGGTAGAAGTTTACAGTGTTTCATGATGTTCTTTACGGAGCCCTTCCTTTATAGCATCATCTTCAAGCATCAAAGGCTTGTAGAATAGTGTCTGTATATAAATTTTTAGTACTCTCGGCAAATCATTCCCAATGCCAGTGAGACAAAGTCTAAGGAATTACTTTTGGAGAGTTTAGATTATTCAAAGAGACTGCAGATTTCCAAACACCCTTT
This sequence comes from Catagonus wagneri, assembly GCA_004024745.2. NCBI lineage: Eukaryota > Metazoa > Chordata > Mammalia > Artiodactyla > Tayassuidae > Catagonus > Catagonus wagneri. Next base: position 16,860,887 of record PVHT020000022.1, on the reverse strand, counting down.
GGAGCCAATTCCCTGGAACGGAAACTCTAATTTTCTAAATTGGTAGGTGTGTACCATTACTCACCATGCAAACTTATTACCTAGGAAAGTGGAAACAAATGCTATTGGCTTATGCCAGGTACAACTCCAGCAGGTGTACAGCTATTGTGTTCAGCTACATCAACCCACTTCCCTTCAGTTTTTTGGCATCCATTTTCTAGAGACTCCTTATTTATGTCACAATCATCTGCAATCCAGTTCCATGGGAACCCGCCAGGCAATGTCATTCTCATTTTAAGTGTCTTTGGTCAACAAATGAGCTCAGTTCTATGGTAGGAGGGTTAATGGTATTAAAATTCCAGCTTGAATGTCAGCACTGGCACTTTTGATCACTATTATTGAACAGGTTCTTCACGGATCAAAACATTGGGGGTGTTTATTCCGAAGAATAAGGTAACTTCTTTGAAGTTGTACTGTGCATATTATGGATAACAAAAATGATTTTAATAACAGGAAAGAATCAAAAACCTGTCTTTCCAGACTCTCCCAATGCAAGAGTTCTTGGCCCATAGTTGGCTGTCAATAATCTGAAAGTGAAAACATCCAATGTGTGTGGTCATCTTGGATGGCCAAAACAGAGAACTGGTGGTTTTACAAAAGTATTTGTCCTGAGAAAGTGCCTAGTCAAACTTTCAAACTAAGCTTTTCTTTTGTGTTTCATACCATTGATTAAAAGAAGCCTTCTGTTGGATTTTTAAATAACAGCATGGAATATCTTCAGTAGGAAGAGTGGAAATGTGACCGTGCATACTTTTATGACAGTCATTATGAGGATAATAGCAAATTTATGGTGTGTTTACTATGTGCCAAGCACTGTATGCTAAGTGTTTTTCCTGGATTAATCATGATGGGCTCCATGAAAGCAAGACATAGCACTCTGTCCCCTATTGCTGCAGACACACATGGGGCTTGGTACTTGGAAATGTTTCATAAGTACTTGTTGAATGTATAAATGGTTACAAAATCCTCATCCCAATACCAATTTGCCTGCAAGGAAACTGGGCTCAAAGGTCACACTTCTGTAATAGATGGAGGAGTATGATTTGAACCCAGGTTGTACATTCATAATGTCTTTGCTCTTGACCCATAGGGTGTCCCTTTACTCTTTCCATTTTAACCTGCAAAAGAGTACAGAAAATTTAGGAAAGGCAACTTCAGAAGAATTCACTGTTTCCTAGATTTCCCTACTTTATTCCAGTAGTTATGGAGGGGCCAGCATAAGTCTAGTTCCCTTGCCCATTCAGGAAAGAAACCTAAGTTCAGAGTAAATAATGTCATGTCTGGGAAACAGGGACATGAGGGATTAGAAAATGATCAACATCTTGTGCAACTTCAATGAGATTTTACTTGTAGTATCACACCAATTATGCAGGTCTTTCGATTCATGGAAAGGGTTCATGTAATCACTGACTCCTACAACTGACCTCTTCTTGGAAGATGACAAAGAATTCATTGTGTGGAGCTTTATTAGACAATTACAACAGGTGAAAACTTCTGCATTCCTTTTTCATTATGTCTTTGGCACTTCTGGGAACAGGAAATGTGCCGAGTTGCTTACATACCTGACCGGTGCCGTGCAATTTGGAGCTGGCCATGGTTGCTGCTCTTGGGCGAAGCTGTAGAGGATAATGCCTCCATTGTCAAGTGAGAAGGAAAGCCTGCAGCTGCCTTGCTGAAAGGTAAAGAGGAGGAAAGATTCTCTCCGCCTAAAAACCAATTCTAATGCACCCTACATTCCTTGGACCATCACATCAAACCACACATGGCATGAAAAAGTGCAGATTTCAATTTAGGTAATGTACATGTGCCGTTGAAGGTTAGCAGAGGCCCATGACCAGGCCAATTCATCTTCAGTAGATTAATGTCTGGGTTAGGCAGGTATGTCATAAAACATGGCCAATGCAGGGAGACACTCCAGGCTTGCCTCCTTCTCTAATGCACTGCAAGGCCTGCCTATAAGAGAGCTTTGGTACTCTTTGGGTTATTTCTTTTAAACATTGCCTCTGACCCAGATAATGTCAAAATGTCTGAATGCCTGTGATCCTCTTTTTCCAAAAGAGCATCTCTAATGTAATGCAAATGCACATTGTAGGGGAAATTCCAGCTGAGAAAATGAGGCCTTATATTTCTAAAACCATATACATGTCAATAGCCCATTATTCTCCTGTTTTAAATGTAATTGCAGCCCAGCTTTGAATGAATTCCTGAAATAATAAAATACACTGCGTAGCAGTCACCGACTCTTGCAGTTATTTTATGCCTGCTCTTCCTCCCTCAGTTCCTCCCCAGCCTCAAAAAGCAAGCGGAGGTTGTGGAGAAGGAAGGGGAGGAGAGATAAAAGCTAAAGGCAGTTCTCTGGCCTTGAATGTGTTATCAGAACATTATGTGCAAAGAAAATAAGCTGCATTACAACACTGGTGCCTCTAAACCATTTCTGTAAATGTATCGTGCATGGTCCAATTTTGCATGACAAATCATTTCCAGGCAATTAAGAATACTTATAATTGTTTTCTTTGGTAGGAACTTCCTTCAATTTCCAATTTTCCTTTAAAGCTAATGTTTCCTGTAAAGTCTCAACAGCAATCGTTTTGAAAGAACCCTCCAGAATGGCTTGCTTTCTTAGTCATGGGCACTGTCTTGCCTCCTCTTGATAAATTTAACATGTGTGTAGTACAACCTTTATCACCAGACCTGGTGCCTTTAAAGGGACTGTTATTTCATTTGACTGCCCTCCTGTCCATGCTTTCCACTGACTTCCCACCTTCTCCTTTTCTCAGGAATCATCTGAAAAAAATTCCTTATGGTTTAAGATAATAGAAATTAATTTTACAGCTGGGAGATTCATAGTGATCTTCCTAATGTTTTTTTCTCTCTTGACAAGGTAACTGAGACCATGTCTCATCTTAATGAGTAAAATGAAGATGTCACAACTCCCCGAAACACAGGTGTGAAACTTACCAAAGAGATTTCCAAAAATAGCAAGTGAGACCATTTTAGAAAATGAAATTGAATATTATTCCATGCATACTACATGTTTGCAAGAGTTCTGACTTCTCAACTCGTTTTAACTTTCAAAGTAGCAGTGAAACATGATTCTTTAATCTTAAGTTCTCGAGCTCCACTGTTCCTTTACCTGGGGCGGGGGCAGAGCAGTTGATTTTTTACAAGGGGAAGATCACTGCAGTCTAAAATTCTTCCCACAATTTCCTGCAGGCAAACACCTTTGTGTCATCACTGTGGTTCTTGGGCCCAAAGTTTTCAAATCTGTTTTCTATTATTTTTTGAGTCCCTGAGTTGCATGGTCAAGTGTTATGTCACCCTCTAGATGAAAGAGTCTATTAAGTTTATCATTTAGAATGCTTTTTGCACACACAGACACACACAAACACACACACACACACACAAATTTAAATACATCAGTTGAAATAGAATGCTTTTTGCCACATGTAGCAAAATACTCAACCCAAAGTTGCTTAAAATAGTGAACATTTATTACTTCCAGAACAACAAGGCCAGAGGAGGTGATTCCTGGGTTCTCTTGGGACTTAGGGCTCCGCTTTTTCCAAGCTTCTGTTCTGCGCATCCTCTCTTAGGTGGTGAGGTCGCCGTTGGTGCTCCGGATAATTGCTGCCGGACTGATGATGAAAGTTTTTTTGGACCACATTCTGAACAGAGGAGGAGAGTGAGGAGTGATGGCAGAAAAAAAGCCTTTCTTCTTCCTACTTCTAATACCATACCAATAGCCAAACCTGGCTCTTCTACCCACCCCTGTATCAATAACTGGCAGAGGGGAAAGAGTTGTCTATGCTTTACTTAGGACAGCAGGAGGAGCCCCTTGCTGTGCAGCAGAACTGGGTTTTTTTTCTTTTAATAATGAAGTAAAATGAAGTGGTGGACAAACACTTCAAAAAGTTGTCCTATTAACGTACAAAAAGAGTAAAGTGATGTGTCCTCTTTCAATTAGCCATTTTGATTCTTACTATTAAATTCACTGCCCTTTCAGGTAGATGCAAAGACTCGTAATCCGACTGAAAAAAAAAAAAAAGCCCTTGAGAATGTAGTCTGGTTAAGCATTTCAATCTTCAGTCGGAATCAGCTTTCTGTTCAACTGAGGGGGAAAAGAAATCTATAAAATACGTGCATTAAGACACTAGTTTGTTTTCTGTGGACGTGTCCGACATTGCAAAATACAAATTGCTTTGAAAACTTAGTTAAGTTGGTTGTACAGAACTTTGATTTTACATTTCAATAGACATAATCAAAAATTATGATTGGTCTTCTAGCTAACATCCCCAAACCCTATACCTCCCAGGCGATCCCTGGGGTATACTGACTGTACCCCTGCACTTACATCCTAATTGTTTCCTGAACTATAGTTATAAGTTAAGCAGCTGTAAGTCTTGGGTCACCTGTAAAAAGTGCTTGGAATTTACCCCCCAAACTCTGGTGCTATGCCAAACAATTTGTGTTCTAAAGCAATCAAATCAATCCTTTGCTATAGTTAAAACGTATTTCTTTGATGTCTCAATGAGCTCATCCTTAAGTATTTGAAAGAGATGCAGTGTCCTTCCTGCAATTGTCACTTGGCTCAGAGCCATGTGGATTTGCTGCTTCTGATTGTGTAATCCACGTAATCAAAAGTTTTTCCACCTGAAGAAGCAGTCCATTCTGTTTTATTATTCCATGTTGATTGCATCAGCCTAAGAACAATGGATGCCATGTGGTACCCCTAGCTTCAGTAGCACTCTTTTGGTGGTCAAAAGTATGAATTTTATTTGCTTCTTTGGGGGTCTTGTTTATTTTCAATAGTCTTAAAGATAAAAATTGGAAAGTTTAAGGATATTTACAAACTCTTTTTTATCATGAAAAAAAACATTCTTGATTGTATTATGAAATGCCTGGAGAATCTGTTAGAAGGACATGGCTACCAGTAATAGGCACCTGAAAACCAGTGGCCCCCAACAGCTTAGGGAGTATTATTCCCTATCATAAAAGAGGTCCAAAATAAATAAATAAATAAATAAAAGCCCAGAACTAATATCACATGCGTTCAGTGAATGTGAATTTCTTCTCTTCCCTGTTTCCGCTTCACTATCACCAATCATGTTCTCTGGTACATAGTGAGAAGTAGGGTGTGACGGGAGTGGAGGATGAGGAGTTGCCAAGGAAAAGGAAAGGGGTCAGAGACGGGGGAGCCCTCATGGGGACAGAGGAAGGAAAGGGCAGCATTCCCTGGTAGCTGAGAATGTAAAAATACATTAAGTTAACAAGTAGGGT
>PVHT020000022.1:16843816-16854571 GCA_004024745.2 Catagonus wagneri | reverse complement strand
TGTTTCCGCTTCACTATCACCAATCATGTTCTCTGGTACATAGTGAGAAGTAGGGTGTGACGGGAGTGGAGGATGAGGAGTTGCCAAGGAAAAGGAAAGGGGTCAGAGACGGGGGAGCCCTCATGGGGACAGAGGAAGGAAAGGGCAGCATTCCCTGGTAGCTGAGAATGTAAAAATACATTAAGTTAACAAGTAGGGTGAGGACCGCCTGTAGTGGAATCCTCAAACGTTATTTCGTGAGGTGTTACCGAGAACCTCAGAGCTTTCATCTTGCTTTAATTTATGTCACAGATTGTATTCATAGAAATTCCACCTCTTAGCTGTTTCTCATCAAGCTGAATTTCTATCAATGTTTGTAACCCTGAGGATAGACAAAACTAAAATTAGCTCCACTTCAGTCTGAAGGGGGAATTTTTTTGCAGATAAAAACAGTCTCTTTAGGACGTTAAATCTGTAGTAGTTGATTAGTCCCTGCAGTAGGGAAAATTAAATTTTGTGGTTGAGACCCAGCGTACTTGGACGGTTTAATAATACGATGGCTACCGTCCAATGGCTGACAACCAAGAACTAAGGTACGCTCTGTACTTTACTCCCTCGTGCAACACCTGAAAATCCTGGGGCGAATAAAACAGCAAATTAATGCTCAGACAACCCTCACCTGCACACCATGCACAGTATAAGGAACTAATTTTAATGTTTTTTGGCTGAAGTCATAGGGGATAGGAATACAAAAGAATGGCCATGAAGGAATCCTGGTAAGTTCTTAAAGTACCTTAGTCTGTAATATGCTTTTCCCCTTTTTAGTTTCTTGTTTGAATTGTGCTAAAGATCTTGTGACTTCTTTTTCCTCCAAATTCCAGTCTGTACAAGGGCCAAGTTGAATGTGGAATAGAAAAAAAAAAAAGTCTCTTGAATACTTATACACATGAAAGGACCTACTTGGAGAGCAATATTTGGAATTTAACTGTGTCTGTAAAGCACCTCTGGTCCTGGGCTGCGATTATTTTGCAAGGGACAGTTCAGTGCATTTGTGACTCCAAATGTTGTCAAGTTGATGAGAAAAACCAAAGAGGCAAAAATACCACTTGCAAACAGATCTTGGATTTTATTTTTAAGTCAAATCTGAATCTTTTTTACAGATAGTCAAATGTTTGGTTTGATGATATGTGCTTGTGTTCCCAAAGAAATCCCTGGAGAAAAGTTGTGGTATTTTAATTTATTTATAATGGGTGTGGGTAGCGGATCGGGGACAGAGATTGGAAATAACAGGCCAAAACCAACAGAGATAAAGGATGTGGATCGTATTCATTTCCTGTTGTTGATGTAACAAATTACCACACACTGAGTGGCTTACAGTGACACAAGGTATTGTCTGACACTTCTGCAGGTCAGAAGTCCTTAAGTTGAGAGTTCCTGTTGTGGCTCAGTGGGTTATGAACCCGACAAGTATCCCTTAGGACAGTGTTTCCATCCCTATCCTCTCTCAGTGGGTTAAGGATCTGGCGTTGCTGTGGCTGTGGTGTAGACCAGCAAGCTAGAGCTCTGATTTGACCGCTAGCCTAGGAACTTCCATATGCCATAGGTGCAGTCCTAAAAAAAAAAAAAAAAAAGGAAAAAAAAAGACGTAAAGTTAAGGTGTTGGCAGGGTTGCATTTCTTCTGGAAGGTCTAGGGCAAATTCATGCCCTTGACTTTCCCAGCTTCTAGAGGCTGCTTTCCTTTACTCTCAGCCCCTGCCTTCATCTTCAACGCACATAACTCTGGCTCCTCCCTGCTCTCTGACTTAGACACTTAAGCCTTTTTCTTGTATGGATACTTTTATCACATTGGACCCACCTTGATAATCAAGCACACTGTTCTCATCACTAGATCCTTAATCACTTCACCAAAATCTCCCCCCGTTTTTTTTTTTTAAACCCTTAGGAGGTAACACATTCACAAGTTCTGGGAATTAGAATGCAGACATTTCAGGGGGGCTACTGTTCAGCTACCACAGGATGTTTACCCTAACCTCTCTAATTAAATGGTGGGTTCTTGGACGTGTGATATAAATTCTGTTTCAACAAGGGAGAAGTTGCGTGCTGCCTCTATAGCCCTGTGAGGATGCTTTTCTAAACCTCAGTTCTGAGATGAGAGATATGATTGTCGTTTTGCTTCCAGTTCAACAAACTTTAGCCACTTCCCAAGATGTAGAGTAAAACAGGAATATGTACGTAGCAAACCATCTATCCAAAGTGTTTCCCAGATTGTCCCAACTCCATACTATTTCCATTGAAACCATTCACTTACCCTATGGTACATTTTCTTTCCTGTGAATCATGAGCTACTCCCTCAGCCAATTTTTTGAAAAGGTGATCAAGATGAAATCCATTCTGTAAGAATGATTTCATACCCCACCACCTCCATAAAGGTAGTTAAATTTGGAATTATTATTGTTAAAATAACAAAAAAAGTTGTCAAAGTGACAAAGTGATTTCATATGTGTGATGTCATTCATTTTCAAACTCATTACTTGACATCATTGCTAGAAGAAATGAAACTTGGTTTCAAAGAAGTTAGGTTGCTTGGTGAAGCCCAGGACATCTGAATCCAGATTCATGCTTATTTTCACAGTTTTATATCCCCTCTCTAGTTCTGATCTCTAGATCATCTCTCTCTCCTTGATCTTTTCCTCCAAACTCTTTCTTTTTCATGGTATTTTTTGCAGACGGTTTGGTATCTCAGCTGTTGGCATTTGTCTGTTCATATCTGCCATTTCACAGGCTCTGAGAGCTGGAACGATGTTTTTCATTCTTGTTTTCCATTCAGACCCCACAAAAAAAGAATGAGTATTGATTGAGTGCTTAGTGTATACCAAGCACTTTTTCACTTTTTATATTAATGTACCTCATGATTACTTTGGGAAAGGAGTATTATTATTTTCATTTAAGAAATGAGGGTACTGGAATTTCAAAAAATTACCTCAATTGATTGTAGATACCCAGCAGCTGGGCATGATTATCAAGCCCATATTCTTTCCATATGCCTTGTTGCATATGCACTCAATACATTTTTGTTGATGTGCAACAAATATCACCAAAGTCTAAGTATTGTGAAATATGTTTCTCTTAGGGAAATGGAAAGGTAAATGTGAAATGTGCCTTAAGGTGAAGCTCTGAGAATGCATTCTGAATGCCAAAAACCTTGAGAAGAGGGATAAGAGAGAGGGAACCTGGTCAGTCTGCCTTAGACTTTGAGTCTAAAATATCCTCCTTATCAGAAGAAAAAAAAAAAGCCTTTTGAAGCCATAACTTTCTTAAAAAGCATGATTTTTACCCTTTGGTAAATAAAAATCACCTTACACTCAGCCAGGAGAAATGATTTAAGTTTTATTTCTGGATAATTGAGTAACACTTTGGTATGTGATTCACTGCCAAGTGGACGCCATTGGTTTCACACAGCTGTAGTTAGGGATGGCAAGAGCTATTTACCGAGAAAATGATAATGTAAGTGGATGTTATCCTGAACCCAAGGGTGAGATAATTTCTGTTGTGCTGTTTCACAGGACTGCAGTTAGAGTCTGTTTGGTCAGCCTGTTGGTAGAGCCTATGTGTTTGATGCTAATTCACAGGACAAAGCTATAAAAAAGGAAAGTTTATCTTCATTTTAAATTAAATCAAATGGGGTAAAGGTCCAGACCCAGTCAACTGGTATTTTTCAGATTTGCAGTATCTTTTTGAGCATATAGATTGTATTCTTTCCCTTGGATTTATTTAACTGAAATGTTTACACTCTGACTCAGTAATCCCACTCCTGGGAATGTACACCAAGGAAATGACTTGACACAAGAAAAGAAGCAATAGGCCTAGTTTTGCAACATTATTTGTAATCACAAAACATTGGAAAAAACCTAAATGTCCAGCAATCAATGAATGCCTAACAAACTATGGTTCATCCTCTTAAGGAAATCATTATGCTGCAATCAAATCATAATTATGAAGGTCATTCAATAAACAAGTATGCAAAACCATGTAGCAACATGGGAAATGTTTATGATGCACAAGTAAATAAAGAAGTAGATGGCAAGCTTAGCTCAGTTTCCCATTTTGTGATTCAAGGTGCAATTCACATGCCTTGATCAGGTCCCTCTGACCAGTAGTGTTATAAAGTCCAGGCTCAGCCACCAAGTTCGCAGCTACATCCCGCCCCATAATATGACCAGAGATTCCTAAATGGGTTCCAGTGACTGAGATATGACAGAAATCTGGCTGCCTTCAGTCATCTCTCCATGTTCTACGTAAGCTGAAGATTACTGGCTACTGCATACAGCCTTTTCTGGCCATGTCCAAAGGAAAGTAGCTGAGGGGAAATCTCCTGCTCGAGTAGGTGTCAGAGCGGCCAAGATGATGTTTGCTCTCCCATAACACTTGACAATGGGAACTCCCCACCAAAATGCACAGAGCCCTTGGTCTCCAAGTTCTGTTCATTGTCTCACCCACCTATGCCCGCAGGATATGAAGATGCTACAGAGAAGTGGAGTCAGAAAGATTTCCAGCATCAGTTTCCATATAAGCGAGTGTTGATGGAGAAAGGGGAAAGAGTGTGATGGTGGCTCACTTGGATAAAAGCCTGTTGGAGACCATGAGGCCAGATTGTCTCCTGAAGAAGATGCAGGCTTTGGGAACCAGTGTAGCTTCTGAGGCAGAGATGATTAAGAACTGCCAAATACCAAGGAAACTGATGGGATATCTAGGTGGCAGGAGGTAAATACTGTACTCAGGACATAACTGTATTCCCCTTGCTATAATTCTGACCACAAAAGCCCCACTGAAGTCCTCTTCTAATCAAAGCAAGCTCCTCAATGTAACATTACTGGCTATGTTATGCTCACTTAGGAAAATTCATCCATTAATAGCCTGATCCCAAATGTCCGAGTCCATTGTACATTTGGCTATTTGTTCATGTACACATGCAGTCTCTTCCCATGGAACAAGACTGAAACAGTGTTAGGTCCTCCCTGCTGTGGAACTCATGTCCCCCCTTCTGTTCTCCATCTTTATTCAGACTAGGCATTGTCTTTTGGTTTTAACTCTCTTGTACTCTTTAACTGTCTTTACTCTCATGGAAATGAGATTTTAGGAATTTACAGTCCTTAGGCCTTTGCTGTAGCCAACTTACCCATCTGAGATAATTCCCTTCCTCCAAATCTCTGGAGACAGATGTTAACTCACCTGTTCCTCCTATTCCCCCAAATCCCCAAATGTCACATGCAGTTTTGTCCTCCCATTTCTTAGAATTTTCATTCTGAATGGATTTTGGTAAGTTGAAAAGATCCTTCTATTCCTTTTTGTTCGAGAGGAAGAGAGATCTGGAAGGTTTGCTGTCAACCAAGTCTTTGGTCAAGGAGAAGGAAGGTGGGGAGAAGGGTGGGTAGGAAGAAGAGGAGGAAAGGAAGAAACATGACAAAGAAGGGAGGAGACTGATAAAGGAGCTAAAGAGAGATGAGAAGAAAAAGAAGGAAATGGCAGAAAGGGGAGGAGGATGCCCCTCTTGCAAAAATTGTAACTTAAAAGTACTATGTGTATGAAAGGGTAGAGAGAGAAGATATGGAAAAAGGAAGATAGTAAATGTTTTAGAACTTTATGAATTCTATTTTTCTTAATATTTCTCTCACTTTGATATTACTTGTGTAATGGAAGGGGAAAGCAATGCTTGGTGAAATAAATTTGAATTCATCTCCTAGAATGCTTAAAATGATACTCTGGAAAATGTTGACTGAAGGATAAACACCTGTATTCCATCCCAGTTCTGTCACTTAATTATGAGATAGACAAGTCATTTAACCTCTCCATGCTCAAACTCATAAAAAAAATCTCTAACAGAAATTAATGGAATTTTTCATCAGTGACGACTACTTTTAATTAATGATGTCTGTTTATGACTCTGAACAGAAGAATAGATCACATATTGGTGAGGTATAGCATTGGATTTGTTGAAATGGATACATAATGAAAACCAAAAATTTAGTTCTAAGATGCTGAAAGTATAAAGAGATAGCCAAAAAAAAAAAAATGCTAAGAAAGTATTTGGGATGTATAGGACCAAAAAGAATCATGAACAGCACAGAATTAAAGGCTAGAGAAAGCAAGAAATCACCAATTTCTTTTTTTATTATTAAAGTATAGTTGATTTACAGTGTTTCTTCAATTTCTGTTGTACCACAAAGTGCCTCAGTCACACACAGTTCCTTGGGGTGTACAGTAGGGCCCCATTACCCATCCATTCCAAATATAGCTGTTTGCATCTAAAAACCCCAAACTGCCCATCCATCCTACTCCCTCCCCTTCCCTCTGGGAACCACAGGTCTGCTCTCATTGCCCATGATCTGTTTCTGTTTGGTAGATAGGATCATCTGTGCCACGTTTAGTTTCCGCAAATAAGTGATATAATACGGTATTTGTCCTTTTCTTTCTGACTTACTTCACTTCGTGTGAGAATCTCTAGTTCCATCCATGTTGCTGCAAATGGCATTAGTTTATCTTTCTATGGCTATATAGTATTCCATTGTATGTATGTACCACATCTTCTTAATCCTTTCATCTATTAATGAACATTTAGGCCGTTTCCATGTCTTGGCTTTTGTGAGTAATGCTGCAATGAACGTACAGGTAAATATATCTTTTTCAATGAAAATTTTATCTGGATTTATGCCCAGGAATGGGATTGCTGAATCATATAGTAGTTCTATATTTTGTTTTCTGAGGTACCTCCATACTGTCTTCCATAGTGTTTGTATCAATTTACATTCCCAGCAACAGTGAAAGAGGGTACCCTTTCTCCATGCCCTATCTAGCATTTGTTGTTTGTTGACTGTTAATGATGGCCATTCTAACCTATGAGGTGGCACCTCATTGTAGTTTTGATTTTCATTTCTTCAAAAATTAGTGATGTTGAGCATTTTTTTCATGTGCCTATTGGCCATCTGTAGGTATTCTTTGGAAAATTGTTTATTTAGGCCCATTTTTCAATTGTTTTTTTTTTGTTGTTGTTGTTATTGTTGAGTTATATGAGTTGTTTGTATATTTTGGAGATTTGGCCCTTGTCTGAGGCACTGTTTGCAAAGATTTTCTCCCATTCTGTGGGTTGTCTTTACATTTTTTTAATGGTTTCCTTTGCCGTGCAAAAGCTTATGATCAGGTCCCATTTGTTTATTTATGTCTTTATTGTCATTATTCTAGGAGGTGGATCAAACAAGATATTGCTGTGATTTATGTCAAAGAGCATTCTGCCTATGTTTACCTTTATGAGTTGTATAGTATATGCCCTTATATTTAGGTCTTTAAACTGAAGTCACCAATTTCAACACCCTACCCAGTGTTTAAATTACTTCTGTAGGATCTTTTTCAAGTAGTTATTTTGAAGAGTGGTTAACAAGTACTGTTCTTAGGAGAAATGGTGTTCCTCCAATTTGCTCCAAAAGCCACTACTAGTAAAGTGAAGAGTAAAGAGAATAAAAAGGAAATTAGAAGGGGTCTCTGCTGCACAAAAAGCAAATGACTCCAGTAAGGGAAAAGGAAATCCTCCAACTGTAACTATTCCACTTTCAGCCTCATTGTATATAGGAATTCTGCCTTCTCCCTTCCCCCTCAAAAAAAAAAATCCATCTAAGGGGGGAAAAAGAATTTTATTACTTTAAAATAACTTTGAAAACCTCTCATTTTGTATTATGCTTGTACATCTTCATTACTTATTTATGCCTGTATTAACAGCATCTGAAACAGAGCAATACCACAATGTGACCCATTAAAAACTAGTGGCCCTGTATACAATGGAATATTACTCAACCCTAAAAAAGAGTGAAATCATACCATTTGCAGAAACATGGATGGATTTAGAGATTATCATACTAAGTGAAGGAATCCAGACAAAGACCAGTATCATACAACAGTGCTTATCTGTGGACTCAGAAAAAAGATATCAACGAACTTATTTACAAAAGAGAACTAGACCCACATGCAAAGAAAACAAACTTAGAGTTACCAAAGGCAGGTGGAGCTATAAATTAGGAGCTTTGGGTTAACATATGCGCACTACTATATATAAAATAGACAACCAACAAGGACCTACTAGTAGTAGAGCACAGGGAATGATGTTTTGTTTTGTTTTATTCTTGTTAGTTTGCTCATTTATTGGCAGCCAGAAAACTCATCTTCTGACCTGTATGGAATAGTTATTGAATTAAACTGCCACCTGGGAAGAGGTGTAGATTTGGGTGAAGCTTTCCATTTAGCTTAGAGCAAGACTCAGAAGGATCTAAGCTGCGAACTTTTAGCAGAATGCTCCTGGTGGCTGGAAAATGGGAATCTTAATCCTGAGGGGCTGTGAAGCACAGCATGTGCTATAGTTCACACCTCACATTCCTTAGGTCCCTTAGTTTCATATAATAAACTTGGCTCCATCTACGACCAGCTCTTCCAGGATTCTAGTTGGTCTCTTTCCTTAGGGAAACTTACATAAAAAGGACAGTGAAGTAAATGGGTATGAACCTCAGGTTTTTCTGTCTTCCCACTGTAGGAGAGGAGCTCCTCTTTACATGCTGTCAAAGCACTCTGGTTTTTACGTTGAACCTATGTTGGTGATTAACAAGTCACAGGCATTTATCATTCTTTTTCCAAGACATTGACTTGTCCCAAGCAATAGCCATCTAATTTCTTAATTGTTATAAGAATTACCTGTCTGGAGTTCCTGTTGTGGTTCAGCAGATTAAGAACCTGACATAGTGTCTATGAGGATGCAGGTTCAATCCCTGGCCTCATTCAGTGGGTTAAGGATCCAGAATTGCTACAAGCTGTGGTGTGGGCCAGCAGCTCCAGCTCAGATTCAGTCTCCTCTCCCTGCTCCCACATACCTAACACTGAATGTCAGTGATCTTGTACCAGCCAACGTGTTTCCTTCCACAGTAACCTTCCCAGATCAGCACTGGTTAAAGTTTTAAAAATTCCCCTGCTACTCTATCCCAGGGGCCATCAATATTGCACCTATCACCAGTGGTAGGTCCTCATTGCCAGCCAGCCAGATTCAGATCCACCTCCAAAACTGCATTCAACATCTGCTACTAAGGACCACCACTGGGCACCAATCGTTGGAACTTGGGAGACCTAGGAAATAGACTCTAAGACTGAGATTTGAACACAAGAAGTTAACTGAGGAGTGCTCTTGATAGTAACAACTGTCAGGAGGTCAGGGAAGCCAGACTGGGCTGAGGAACAAGTTGAACCATGAAGAGTTCCATCAGAGACCTGAGCCAGTCTCACAGGGAATGCTGAAGTGGGGATGGTCCTTAAGAGGTGTCCCAAATAATTGAGGCAACGTAACCTCACATGAAGCAGTCATTGGATGTGGACTGCTCTGGGAGGAGGGAGCCTAAATTTTAACAGCCTTCCACAGCAGAGAGCAAATCTTAGGGAACTTCTAAGCTATGAACCATTAGCCATCACTCCCAGAAGCTTCATTCTTGTTGGGAGAATTCCAGTAGTGTACATAAGCATCTACTACAGTGTCCATCGCATTCTTGCATTTTTTTCTGCAAGGATATCATGAGTGACCTGAGTCACTGGTCATCTCCAGTTAAAAGGATAGGGAGATGTCAGATTAGTGAGGAACACTGAAAAAATTCTCCCAGTCGTGAGCAATAGTTCAAAGAGACACATGAAGAAAGTGAGAGAGGTTTCAGAAAACAAGATTCAAAAGTCATATTTAGGAAGAATGCTTATTCCAGCCCTCTTAGGGGAGTTAATGGTCACAAGAGGCATGAAGGGCTGGTTCTACCACTAAATTCAGGGATCAGCTGCTTGTCATCCCCCAAGGGAACAAAAGATACTAAAGAATCAGGAATGTCAAACCAAGATATAGGAGAAGTTACGAGTAATAAAAATTGGACAACCTCAGATTTACTATTAAGGGAAATTATGGAATATTCTTTTTTGGAGATATTGAAAAATTAAGTATATTTTTGTTTTTGTGTTTGTACTGTGACATAATAGCTACTGTCTACTGAGAGACTACTCAGTAAACTGAGTGAGGTGTTAGCCCAGGCATTTAATTATACCATTTTACTTTATGTGCTCTTCCTGCATTTTGCACACGTCATTTGTTTAATTCCCACACACTCTAGCATACGTATTAAAACACTTCCTCTGTTGCATATAGGAGCATATTACAGAATTAATTAAACGTAAAAGGCTTTGAATTTGATGACCATTTCTACCAGCTCATTGTGTCTTGAGGTGATTGTATCCTGCAGTACTTTATGGGCACAGCTTGAGGAATGGCATGAGGCATAATGTTCTAAGAGCTCTGCCCTAAGTGGCATTCTCAAATTCTGCCAGATATTTTAGAAGTAAAGGATGCTGCCACATCTCTGCTTCATGATGTAGTTGCTACTTCATGACAGATTTTCACAAGTAGTATATATAATCACCTGTCATTCATTAATATATTATTTTTAAAAAGACAGATCTTCATGTAAATTTTTATCACATTAAACCTCATTTCTGTCCCCAGTAAATGTTTAGTAAATGCCTATTGAATTCAACAAAATACTTCATCATCTATTTCCATTTTTGCTGCTGGAAATACCTTCTCTAATATCTCTCCTAATAAAAATAATTAGAGTAATAACAATAAAACATAAAATCTGAAAACTTCTTGTGCTTACCTTTAAGTAGAGATGAAATCTAAATTTCCTCTCCAATAATTATTGAAAATCATGCATGAA
>PVHT020000022.1:16668387-16842816 GCA_004024745.2 Catagonus wagneri | reverse complement strand
TGCCTATTGAATTCAACAAAATACTTCATCATCTATTTCCATTTTTGCTGCTGGAAATACCTTCTCTAATATCTCTCCTAATAAAAATAATTAGAGTAATAACAATAAAACATAAAATCTGAAAACTTCTTGTGCTTACCTTTAAGTAGAGATGAAATCTAAATTTCCTCTCCAATAATTATTGAAAATCATGCATGAACAAATACACAGGCACACACACAAATGTAAAGATTTTTTCCTGTGTCCTTAATGTTATGTTGTAATTATTGAAAGAAATCAGCTGTCTTGAGAGATCCAGTCATGAGCCTAAATTCTCAGAAAAGACTCTCAAAATTACAATGAAAAAAATGTTAAAGTCTAGGAAACAACCAATAACTTTGCAGAGTACCATTTTTTTTTCTGATTCTCTGTGTAAACAGGATGTGAAAGACAAAAAAAGTTGTGAGATGTTGGTAAGAAAGAAGTGGTAGAGTACAAGAGCTGAAAAACCGTAAAACTGAAGCATAGCCCACAACTATTTTATTTGACTTCCCAAAGCACCTCTGTTGGACCACCATCTTCCTCCATGAAGTTCTGGTGGAGCTGAAATTATCCCATGGCTCTAGAAGTGGCCACAGACCGCAAACTTTGGCAAATATTCACTTATCCTAAGCACAGTAACAGACTGAAGGGTGGGCACTTGACCTTAGCCAGACCGTTGAAAACTCATTCTGGAATAAATTTATGACTTTCTATGGACATCTGAGTCTTTTATGCCTGAAGTAATCAATGATAATCACTGAAGGAAGGTACTCCTGAAAACTATACTGTGATTGCTTTGTGGGCATTCATGCCATAAATTTTATCTTCTTTGCCTTCTAGTTCTAGAATTGATAGATTACCATCAAAAAGAATTATTTCTGTGCTTTCCAATGCACACATTTTTCAAACTCGTGACTGTATCTGGAGGTCTCTTTCACAAAGGTAGTTTGTGTACATGTTGGAATGATGTCTACTATTTGATTCCTACTTAAGAGGTGCTTGTTCTGAATGAAGAATATTCTCAACCTCTTAAGAATTTATCCAACATAATTAGATACACTCTGATTCATCCAAATGCTATCCAAAGACTAAATATCTGTGGCTTTAATTGAAAAAGTTCATTAACTTTAAATACAGTTAAAATTATTGAGAGAAGAAAATCTCAATAGAAATACTCTGTTGGATTGTCTAGTATGGCTAAAAGGAAAGGTGTATATATTCTAAACTGATTAATCTTGACATCATCTCCATCATTTCATCGACTTTGGCTCTGAGTTTACTTCTAGAAGAAAACATATGCAGACATGCTGGCTGAATTCTACTCACTTGCTAGATATTCAGCAGACTTTAATATTTAAAACCAAACAGTAGATGGGGGAGAGGGGTTCCCTTTATGGAAGTTTTCCAGATAATAAATAAGAAGGAATGGCACAACTGGAATGTCATTATTTTGTAACCCCTAATGAATTAGTGCATATAGATATTGATTATCAATAGTTCCTTGCATCTCTAACTATCGGAAGGAAGCACTCAACACTGCTGTAGTAGTCTTGCTAAAATGCGTGAGCCTGAATCTGATCAAGCCTCAAAAACAGGGTTCCTCAGCCTCACCACTCACTTTGGACCAAATCATTCTTCGTTGTGTGGGAGGTGTCCCCACAACATTCACCTGCAATTCTCAGGTGTTTGGTAGCATCTCTGGCTTCTACTTACCAGATGCCAGTATCATCCCTGTTTTATGGGAATCAAAAATGTCTCAAGACATTGTCAGACATTTTCTGGGAAGGGGTATGTGTCAGGAGGTGGTGGGGGGGAGTCTCCCTGTTAAGGGTCACTGCTCTAGAGTCAATTACCCATTTATAAGAAATGCATAGGATAACCAGATACTGAGAAATTACAAAGGACAAAGAGGTTTTCTGGTTGCCTATGAGGGAAAAAAATGGAAGGGAAATTCCCAGATTTAAAATTGCTTTGAGCTATACCCACTTATTGCAATGTAGACCTTAATTGGGTCCTGACTGAAACAGACTTTACATTAAAAACAATAAGTCATTTGCCTACTGACTGACTCTGGGTATTTTAAAGAATGACTTAATATTTGTGTGTTCAGATGCTGCAGTTATGTTTATAAAAAAGTTTTTATCTTTTATTAGAGATACATGTGGAAATATTCAGTAATAAAATGAGATGATGTCTAGGGTTTGCTTCAGTATAGTATAGAAGTGGGGTAAAGTGGTAAGTGGGAGAATCCGTTTAGCTAGACAGATTGGCCTTGAAAAGATAATTTTAAAATATGGGTGATGTGAGTTCCCTGGTGGTCTAGTGATTAGGATTTGGCACTTTTCACCCCTGCAGCCCAGGTTCAGTCCCTGGTCTGGGAACTGAGGTCCCACATCAAGCTGCTGCATACTGCATCCAAGAAAAGAAAATGCGATGGATACTTGAGGGAGCTTTATACAATCCTGCTTATATTAGTATAAGTCTAAAAATTTCTGTGATAAAGGTAAAAAATTAAGTGAATTCTAAGAAAGGTGGTTCTTTGGAGAAAGGACTGAAGATCACATTTACAAGAATAAGAAAAAATATATGTATAATATCCATAGCCCTGGGAGGGAAAACAGTTCTGAAAATATTTTTTAAGTCTTTAAGACCATTTGGGGGAGGCGGTTAATACCCTCATTGTAATGTAATGACCCTTCTTTCAGGGAGGGACACCAGAAAAATTATCAAATACTGTGGCATCATTTAACCACATAGTCCTTGGGGTCAAAAGCATTTTAACTTTTTCATAGTGTTAAAGCCACTATCTAATTAATTCACCTAAAAGTTTGCTAATCAAATATCCATCTCTCCTGCTCAAATTCACAAATAATTCTTAAAATTTCTATTTTGTCCTTGGTGTAAATGCATGTCTTGGCATTGTCACCACCACAGCAGTGAGCCAGCATCATCTGAGTTGCTCCCAAGTGATCTTGCCTGCAGACTCTTCCCTCCCCAATTCTTCAGGTGCAAAGTTATGTCTAAAAGTGCAGATATTATTATATCTCCTCCTTACTTAAATACCCCAGTGTCTTCCAGATTCAGCCACGTTCATTCTTACATCCTCCGGCTGGTAGTCACAGCTCTCTATGAGCTAGATTTTGGATATATCTAATCATTGCTCACTTCATTAAATTGTACCCCCTCACAACACAGTCACACATAAACCCTAGACCCCAGGGGTTCCCTTTCATTGAATCCACTATGCAGATTATTTCCTACTTACATTAATTCATTCTGTACCTATATTCCCATCACTCCTACTTTTCTCTTTTGGTTTCACATATTGCAATGTTTTTCCAGTCACCAATTATTCATGAATCGTTACCCATTTTTCCCAGTTGGGATAAATCAGTCTTCCACATTCCTATTCCCCTGTACTTGTTCACTAATAATCAGGACCTCAGTTACTTTGAATTTGAGATCCGTCCAGTTTTACTACTGCACTCAAATTTCCAGGAAAACAGAAACCATGTTTTAATCTGAATTTCATGGCTATGGCACCTGGTTGTAAACACTTGGCACAAAATGTTTGCTGAATTAAGCAAAATGATGTTTGGACTCCATAAAAGAACCGAATCTATCACCCAAAGTAGAAATGCAGGCAAAAAGACCACAGCATTCAGAATGGTCCCTTTTTAACTTTTTAAAATTTTTTTCATTTTTTTTTTTATGGCCACACCTGCGGCATATGGAAGCTCTCAGGCCAGGGACTGAATCCAAGGCACAGCTGTGACCTACCTACACTACGGCTACAGAAACACTGGATCCTTTAACCCAATGCACCAAGCCAGGGATCAAACCTACACCTCTGCAATGACCTGAGCCACAGCAGTCAGATTCTTAACCCACTGCACCACAAGAAAAACCCCCAAGGTGAACGCTTTGAATGAAATAATAGAACAGAAAATCCTGTGAGATGATCCAATCACTAGAGAAGGAGGAAAGCGTGTGTGATGAATTTAGATGTTTACAATGAGGTTTGACTCTGAAATCTTGTGATTCCCATCTCGGAAAGAGGCCTTACCTGTAAACAGCTGAAACAGAACTTCCATTGGAAGGCTGCTTTATGAAGGGCTGGATAAGCACTGATATTCTTTGTCTTAGCCCGGCTTCTCTAGAAAACAGAAGCTGAAGCAAGACTTACACACTAGTGCTTTATTGAGAATTCAGTTATTTACAGCAAAGTGACCAAAGTGAGAAAAATGAAGTGAGGCAGAGATGCGTCAGAGGTAAGTGCAAGATAACACTGCTCCACAGGGAATCACTTGGCTACTTGGATATCTCAAGTTGTTTAGGCTATGAAGCTTTGGAACAGTCCATAGAATAAGGATGGAAAGGGGATTTTTCTGCCTCTTCCTTCCTATATGCTGTTCCCATTGATCAAGTTTTACCCAGGTTATGTCACCTGGCTGGTTCCCTAGCTTCTGGGGAAGCTATATGCCATACCCTATGGAGCCATGGTTCTTCATTTGAGTCTAGAAATGGTAAGGTGAGCTAATATTTAAAACATTATGATCCTGCCTGTTGGTAACACATGGTTCTGTGATAGCTGATTGACCTCCAGATGAGCACAGGAGAGGTCAACTTAAAGGCTAAGTGTGGGGAGAGTGTAGGGGTACAGTCCTCATTTTTAGCAGTCAGAACTTCCCAGGGATTTCCCTGGTGGTCTAGTGGTTAGGGCTTAGTGCTTTCAACCCAGCAGCCTAGGTTCAGTACCTGACATCCCACATTAAGCCACTGTACACCATGGTGGAAGGGAGGGTGGGAGGAAGAGAGGGGGGAAGGGAGGGAGGAAGGGAGGAGGGAGGAAGGGAGGGGGGAAGGAAGGGAAGGGAAGGGAAGGAAAATAAAGGAAAGAAATTCTCAGAAGTTTCTAGTGGTAACACTATTTTCTCTATCCTGAGTCAGTCAAGTCTGAGTTAGGGATGGTACTGCAGTTAAGAACCAACCTCCACAATCCTTCTCCCCTCAACCCCTCTTCCAGACCTAGGCAACTATTAATCTACTTTCTGTTTATATAGACTTAGCTATCCTGGACATATCACACAAATGGATCCATGTAATATGTGGTCTTTGGCGAACGGTATATTTTACACAGTGTTTTCAGGGTTCACTCATGTTGTAGCATATGCTAGTATTTCATTTCTCTTTACTGAGGAATAATACTCCATTGTATCAATACACGACATTTTATTTATCCATTCCTTAGTTTGTTGATATTGGGTAATCTTTGTTTCTTGCCCTTTATGAGTAAAACTGCTGTGAACATCCATGTACAAGTTTTCATGTAAACATATATGTGCATATGTATGTACTTAGTAGTGGAATTGTCGGGTCATATGGTAAGTTAACTTTTTGAGGTACTGTCAGCTGTTTTCCAAAGCTGCCACACAATTTTACATTCATCTAGTGAATTTTATAAAGTGAAATCTCATTGTGGTTTTGATTTACATTTCCCGGATTACTATAGATGTCAAGTATTGGTTATTTGTATATCGTCTTTGGAGAAAGGTCCAGTCAGATTCTTTGCCCATTTTTTTAATTCAGGAAGAGTTGTATATATTCAAGATACAGGTGTCTTATCACATATATGATTTGCAAATATCTTCTCCCATTCTCTAAGTTGTCTTTTCACTTTCTTGATGATGTTCTTTGAAGCATGGAAGTTTTTAAATTTTGATCGTCAAATTTATTTTTTCTCAATTTTTAAATTTTTCCATTATAGCTGGTTTACAGATTTCTGTCAAATTTTCCAACTGTACCACGTGGTGACCCAGTTACACGTCCATATATAGATTCGTCATATGGGATTAGACATAGTTCCCAGTGCTATACAGCTGGATCTCCTTGCTTTTCCATCCCCAAGGCAATAGTCTACAACTGCTAACACCAGACTCCCATACCATCCCACTCCCTCCCCCACCCCCTTGGCAACCACAAGTCTGTTCTCCAAGTTCGTGATTTTCTTTTCTGTAGAAAGGTTCATTGGTGCAGTATATTAGATTCTAGATATAAGTGATATCATATGGTATCTGTCTTTCTCCTTCTGACTTGCTTCACTCGGTATGAGTGTCTCTAATTCCATCCATGTTGCTGCAAATGACATTATTTTATTCTTTTTTATGGCTGAATAGTAGTCCATCATGTATATATACCACATCTTCCTAATCCAATCATCTGTTGATGGACATTTGGGTTGTTTCCATGTCTTGGCTATTATGAATAGTGCTGCAGTGAACATGTGTGTGCAAGTGTATTTTTCAAGGAAATTTTTGTCCAGATATATGCCCAAGAGTGGGATTGCTGGGTCATATGATAGTTCTATGTGTAGTTTTCTAAGCTACCTCCATACTGTTTTCCATAGTGGTTGTATCAGCTTACATTCCCACCAACAGTGCAGGAGGGTTCCCTTTTCTCCATACCCCCTCCAGCATTTGTTGTTTGTGGACTTGTTAATGATGGCCATTCTGACTGGTGTGAGATGGTATCTCATGGTAGTTTTGATTTGCATTTCTGTAATCATCAGTGATGTTGAGCATTTTTTCATGTGTTTGTTGGCCATCTATTTTTTTCTTCTGTTGTTTGTGATTTTGGTGTCATATCAATGAAAACATATATCCAAAATTTATGCCTAAAGTTTCTTCTAATAATTATACAGTTTTAACTCTTAGATTTAGGTCTTTAATCTATTCTGAGTCATTGTTTTATTAAAATTTGGGGTAGGGGTCCAATTTCACTCTTTTGCATGTGGCTACCCAAATATCTCAATACCATTTGTTGAAAGGACTGTTCTTTCCCTATCGAACAGTATTAGCACACTTTCAAACTTCAAATGACCATGGGAGTTCCCTGGTGGTCTAGTGGTTAGGATATGGCATGTTCACTGCTGCAGCCCAGGTTCATTGCCTGGTTTGAAAACTGAGAGCCCACATCAAGCTGCTGCACACTGTGGCAAAAAATAAATAAATAAATAAATAAATAAATAAATAAATAATAACAAACCATACATGTTAGAGCTTCTTTCTGGACTCTTAACTCTCCATTATTAATCCATAATATTTTCCTTTGTGCCAGTGTCACACAGTCAGGATTTCAGTAGACTTGTAGTAAGTTTTGAAATTGGAAGTGTTAGCCCTCCAACTCTATTCTTTTTCAAGGTTGCTTGGCTATTCTGGATTCTTTCTATATTCATATGAATTTTAGAATCAGGTTGGCAATTTCTGCAAGGAAGACAACAAGGATTTGGATAGGGATTGCACTGAATTTGTAGACCAATTTGGGGAGTATTGTCATCTTAACAATTTAAGTCTGCCAATGAACATGGAATGTCTTTTTCTTTATTTACGTATTTTCATATTTTTAAGGACAATTTTTTAGTTTCAGAGTGTGAGTTTTGCATTTCTCTTGTTAAATTTATTCCTAATTTCAAGCTCTTTTTATTAAAAACAAACTTCCTACTATCTACTTTTTAGGGGTTTTTGTTTGTTTGTTTGTTTGTTTTCTATCTGAGTCTAATCTTTACATGTTGGCATGGAAATACCCAAAGCACTTAAACCAGCAGAAACCTTTTTAATCCTCCTCAGAACCCAGGAAGTCTGCACTGAGGAACTGGTGTGATATAAAACACCTGAGCTTTCAAATTCAATTTTCCATTTTTCTCACATTCTTAACTGTATCACCTTGGACTGGTTATTTAATTTCTGAGCCTCATTTCTTTAATCAGTAAAAATAACAATAGCTAATAATTTCAACACCTTGATTATATTTGAAGCACTCTTGTGTCTTACACACAGTAACTAATTTTACTCCTCATAAAATTTCAATGAAGTAGGTTCTAAAGTTTATATTTCATAGACATGGACACTGAATCTCCAATTGGCTGAGTTATTTATGCAGTCACATTGTACTTGGTGCAACAATGAATCAGACAGAGGCAGCTTGGCTTCTGAGGCCATGCTTTTAACCACAATAGCATATTAATTCCTTCCTCATTGATGGCAAAAGAAATTAAATGAGAAAAAGATGCATAACATTCCTGACACATGATACACATTGTATAAAAGTCATTCTTTGTTAGATAAACATTTTCCCAATTAATGATGGAAGACTGTTTATCTTTTATTGAATAAAAATGATTTACATGAGTAAATTGTATTAAGATGATTAATATAGAGGTGAATTAATTATGAAACCAACAAAAGTTAGGCTTCATGTTCCCTCACTTATACTAGTTCCTTCTACATTTCTGTACCTGATTTGTAAACTTATAATCTTTTTAAAGAAGATCCTTCAAATTGTATAAACTTTAGATTACCACAAAATGTTGATCTGCTTCTTAATATATATTATAAAGACAACTAGAGTATAACCCAGAGATTTCTCATTTGAAAAAGTGAAAGTGGGATATCATCTATAACTCAGATGATAGTGATGATAATGATGATTGAAAAGAAAAAGGGGGAAGATGAGGTGGAGGAAAAAGAAAGAAGGGAGAATGGGAGGACGAATTGTAGATTTGGGGAAAGAATAAAGTTTACCTTTAGGTCTGTTCAGTTATGGGTATGAAAGGAACTTCCTATTGGAGGAGTGATGGAAAGATATAAATTTGGGAACCATTAGCAAGGATTATAGTTAATAGTTTAAGCCACAGTTATGAACTCTATCACCTTAGGAAAGTATGTTGCATTTGGCCAACTAATGCCAACCAACTAGTTGGTTCTCAACTATAGGCAAATTTATCTCCCACCCCCACCCTGCCAGGTGCCCGGAGATGCTACTGGCATCTAGAGAGAAGAAACCAGAGATGTTGCTAAAAATCCTACAATGAACAGAATAGTCCTCCATGACAGTGAATCATCTGGTAATTGTGGCAACTGAAACAACCTATGTTAGATGAAGACCAAGGGGTTGGACCAAAGAGGAGACATTGTGGAAAAAGGGATGAGGAGAACCCAGTTTCAGCAGGCACAGAGGGACAGAATGCATTCTGAAAGGACTGCATAGAAATATAGGAGGTACAAAATGCCTCTGATTATCCCCCTTTTTTAAGGTCACCCAAAGAAGGGCCCTCACGTGCCCCTGCTGTCAATGGGATCCACTGTCTTCCCTCTGTAACGGACTTGTCAGGGTGATGATTCTCAGATGAAGTAATGCAATTTAGTTATGTCCAGGATAATAAGGGCGTGAATAGCATGCAGATGCTCAACATCTGCCAATCCCAAATTGAATAACTCTTCAAGTTATTGCCTTTTCATGGGCCCTGGAAGAGTTGCTGACATATAGAGTCCCAAATGTCTCTTCTGCAACTTTTGTTTTGCATCTTGTGTTAGGGTGTGTCTGGATTGATGTCACACCATGACACTTATGGTTTATATTAGTTGTTTAGTTAAGGAGAAACTGAAAATAAATTATCACTGTGCTGTTTTGCACAGACATGAGCAGTAACTATTCATGTGACTTTTGTAATGAGTAATTTCTGGAGAAAGATAACTTACACACACACACACACACACACACACACACACACCCCTCTATCAAATATCCCTTTTTGTCTATCTGTGAAGTTTTTCTTTAAACCTCCAGTGGTCTGCATGAAGCACTGCTCAAGAATGCAAGTGTGGGGGTGGGGAGGTGGCAAGGTAATCTTGACACATTCTCTCTGCACACGGTCTTAGCCATGATTTTACTTTACATTCCGGTCAACCTCTCGTCTCCTCTCCATTGCTCTCATAGCATCTTGTCTTCTGTATTTGGCCCTCCCAATGTCTTTCTTTAATTTTGATCCTAGATCTTCCATCCCTATTTCTGATTACCCATTGTCTGGGTATATCTAAGTTTATTTTTAATTTATTTTAGCTTTTGTTTGCTTGGTTGTTTGGTTGACTATGTTTTCTGCTCCATTTCAGTTACCTTTTCTGGAAAACGCCAGAGTGATTTTCTCTGGGGGAATCACCTGTTCAATCTGTGTGGTTTGGATGGGCCATACCATTCTCCATACTTTAAAGGCAGATCTTGGACCTCGGCCCAGCTAGTGTGTGTACTCTATTCCCCTGGTCATAATGACTGGTCCATGGATGATCTTGTGATACAGGTTAGCTCAGAAAGATTCAGTCCCAGGACATTTTCTAAACTTCTGAGGAGATGCTTTTCTTTCTGCTGGGTCTGTTCTACTGAGAGGATTTCAGTCCTGAGTATTCTGACAGCCAGTTTTCTGGGAAGAGTTGGCTTGGAAATGAGGCTGACAGAGGAGAGCAGATACACGGGATGGAGGGAAGGAGGGAGAAAAGATAGAATGAGGGGAGGTGACAGAAAAAGATAAAAAGACAAAGACAAAATGAGAGAATGAGTCATATAAAATTTTTAGAACATCATTTGAACTCCACATCCAGCTGGACTTGAAAATCCCTCACTAGCTTTTTTTTGCTACACAAATAGTTGGGTTTCTACTAATGGCATATGAAACCATCCAGATTAATGGCTTTACCTATTTAATCACTAATTCTCCTGAAGCTTCCATCATGGCGCAGCAGAAACTAATCTGACTAGGATCCATGAGGATCCAGGTTCTATCCGGGGCATCCCTCAGTGGGTTAAGGATCTGCATTGCTGTGAGCTGTGGTGTAGGTCACAGATGCGGCTTGGATCTGGCATCGTTGCATCTGTGGCATAGGCCAGCACTATAGCTCCAATTAGTCCCCTAGCTTGGGAACCTCCATATGCCATGGTGTGGCCCTACAAAGCAAAAATAATAATTCTTGAAGGGTAAAAAGGA
The DNA here is from genome assembly GCA_004024745.2 of Catagonus wagneri. Classification (NCBI taxonomy): domain Eukaryota; kingdom Metazoa; phylum Chordata; class Mammalia; order Artiodactyla; family Tayassuidae; genus Catagonus; species Catagonus wagneri. The sequence continues at coordinate 16,831,982 of PVHT020000022.1, read as the reverse complement.
TAGAAGCGGTGGTTCTCATGGAACTCCCAGACTAGTAAGGAAGGCAAATTTTAAACAAGAGAACACAAGAGTAGTGAGTGCTAAGGAAGGTGGCCAGAATGCCCTGGTTGCATAAAGCATGAGGGCCTGATCTGGTGAAAAGAGTTAGGGAAAGTCTCTCAACTAAATTCCCAATAACACTGATAGGTGCTCTTGTTTGAGTTTGTGTGCTATATATCTCTTTCTATATAGCAGATTTTCCTAAAACTTAACAGATGAAAACAGCATTTTTTTTTTTAATTTCATAGTTACCATAGGTCCGGAATCCACAAGCAGCTTAGCTGCCTGGTTCTGCTTGAGGTTCGGTCATGAGGCTGCAATCAAGGGGCTGTCATATCCTGCCTAGCTGCGGAAGGGTCTGTTTGCACACAGCTCACTCACCTAAACTTTTCCACAGAGCTGCCTTGCAAGATAGTGCTTGGTTTCCCTTGTGTGAGGAATCCAAAAGGGAACGAGAGCTTCTAAGACCACCCGCAACCTTTTGATAGCCTAAGTCAGAACTGACATATCTTCACTTCTGTCACATTCTACTTATTAGAAGCATGCTTCTAAGTCAGGTTTACACTCAAGGGGAAGGTATTAAGCAAGAACATGAGAACCAGAAAGCAGGAATATTGGGGCAGGGGTGGCAGGGGGAGGCGCACCAAAGAGATCATCTAACACAATTTGAGTTGTCTTGAAAGCAGGTCCTGAGACAAGGATTAAGATTTAGGTGTTTTATAAGAAATTGATCCCACGAAGCTTTGTGAGAAGACAAGGAAATAAGATAGGAGAGGGAGGGAAACTGTAAGTGGTTGTCATTGACTAAATGTTTGTGTCTCCACAAAATACCTATGTTGAAACCTAACCCCTAAGATGATGGTATTTGGAGGTGGGGCCTTTGGGAACTGATTAGATCATGAGGGTTCTGTCACATGAACAAGATTAAGGCCTTTATAAATGAGGCTCCAGAGAGACTCCCCCACCCCTTCTGCCATGTGTGAAAGCAGTGATAAGAAGACCATCTATGAACCAGGAAGCAGGTCATCACCAGATACTAACCATCTAGCATCTCGATCTTAAATTTCCCAGGCTCTAGAACTACGGACAATACATATTTATTATATTATTTAATTTATTATTTATTGATTAGATATACATTTTATGAGCCCCCACCCTCCCCCATCAGTTGATGGCACTCTACTATAGCAGCCCAAAAGGACTAAGAACAGTCTCTAATGTGTGAATTACAGTTCTGTGCCACTACGCTCCAGCCCTCTGGGATCCCAAGAGACTGAGTAGAAAATAGCTGAGAATTGTCCCAACGAGGGCTAAGGAAGCTGGGATATTAAGCTGGGATATTTATTAATCATCCCTTGTCCCACCTTGCTTCAGGGTTACCTGGAATTGTCTGCAAGAATTTGGGTGAGCACCAGCAATACCTGCAGCAATTACAATAGGGACTGCCCCTGTCTATTTGACCTGGCTTCTATAACTTTTCCTCCTTGGTACTCACACCCCATTTGCAAGAGGCTGGTTGAAATCCAGTCACTTTTAAAGAACAAATAATTATATCTAATGCATAAGTGATACAGTGTATCATCTGTATATATGTGGTACATTTAAAATGATAAAATGGACAGAAATAAACTATGTCTACTTTACTGGAAGAGATAAAGTAAGTACACATTGGGTACTATGTGAGAAAGTTAAACACTAGTAGAATAAATATCATGGGAGTGAAGTGGGGAAAGTTGCTGCATAAAGAAGAGTTTATCTAGATTTTGAAAAGCAAAATGGTGATAATATTTAGGTGCTAGAAACAGCCAGAAATATGTTTTGACAAGAGGCACGTTGTGCCAAAGAGGTTAACAGGAGAGGAGGTTGGAAGCTGGGACTATGTGCTGGAGAGCTTTAAGTGCTATGTTTCAATTAGATTTCATTGACGGGGGGATTGATTAAGGTGTTGAGATAGATGTGACATAGTCATAGATTGTAAAATAAATACTATACCAATAAGTATTCACATCTCACACTTAAAGTGAATAGGATATAAAACTGGATTTTTAAGTTATTTTTAAGAGAAGTAAATTGTTATTGCAAATATTATTATATATTAGGTATTATTATTGGTAAATTCTTAAGCATGCCATGTACTCTGGATAGGAGGTCAAGATTTCTGTAAATGATCAGGGAGCAAATATTTTAGACTTTGTTGTATTTGTAGATCATGAAGTCTCTGCTGCAATTACTCATCTCTTCTGCTGAAACACAAAAGCACCCATAGGTAATGTACAACTAAATGGATGTGACTTTGTTCAGATTTACAGAAACAGGCCAGATTCAACCCAGTGGCCATAATTTCTGACTCCTCCTCTAGATCAGCATTCCTCAAACTTTGATATGCAAAAACCACCAGAGAATTGTTTAAAATGCAGACTCTGTGGCAGTAGGTCAGAGATGGAGATTTGCTTTTCTCACAAGCTGCTGAGTAAGATGCTGATGGTCCTTGGGCCACACTTTCAGTCACAGGAGGGGTTATATCACCTTTGCAACTTAAAATGTTCTTTCTCTATTTGACTCTTGAAATATCTTCTCCCACTTACCCCTAGACATTTATAGCTGATTTAGAGAGCGGATACATTTAAGTCTGCATTCCCCAAGCTTTCCTGAATTTAAGAGTCACTTGGCGCACTTGCTAACTGCACAGATTCTCAGGCCCCTCTCCCTGGAGATCCTAGTTCATCTAGGACTCAAGGGTGGGGCTCCAGAGGGTGGGCTCTCAACACCCCAGAAGATCATTAACAATCAAGCAAGTTCAGAAAGCCCTGGAATCACAGAATCAGTCCCCAGTTCTCCACACAATTCTCCGCACAATTTTCCATCATTCTCAGGAGTGGCTAAGATTCTTGAGGATCCTACCATGAAAACAGTGCAGTGTGAGTCCACAGAAGGAGATTTAAGATGCTGTTTCTGGCCTAGAGGATCTTTGATCCAAGGTGTCAGGGCTACAGGCAGTACTTTCACTTAGAGCATTCAAAGGATCATAACCTTAAGCACAGATTATTTATAGAAACATAGTCACTCAGCCGCTCCCCTGTGAATGTTGCTTTACTTTCTTCTTCAATTAAAACCAGGCTAGAAAGAATTGGGAGTGATATTTACACTCCCCTAAGGAAAATGGGGGTAAACACACCTAACATTTTCTCCTTAAGAAAAACACTTAACTAATAAAGCCAGAAATTACAGTACACCCTTGGTACTTGGGGCAAGAGACTCCATGACCCATATCCAGAAAAAATGTTCTTTAGAGAATGTCTTCTTCAGACAAAGAAGTGCTTTTTCTGACTGGTCAACTATTGGTCCTAAAAAAAAAGTATATGGGTTGCCTTTTAAGACAGCTCTTTCCATTTGAAATGCTAGGACCGTGCAGAAAATAAATGATTTAAATTACCTGAAATAATTTCTTCAAAGAAAAAAGAGGGAAAAAGAAAAATATATTTCAAAGCCTATTGGCTCAAAGAAATTCTAGGGAAAAAAAGCACTAGTGCCAAAGTACTTCCAAACTTTGTGGCTTATAATGGTCTAAATTTCTGGGGAAAGGGAGTCTTCTATTGTTTCTTGACATGCCTCTTCAAGCATGTCTTCACCTACTAATTTCTGGCTTAAATACTCCAAGGACAGGTCATATGTCCACAAGTGCCCATGGGAGACATTCTCTAACATTCAATTCATATAGTTCCCCTATCACCCAATGACCCAGCACCATCTACCTAATAAAATCTTAACCCCACGGTATGGACTGTAGGGCCCTCCAGGACCTCACCCCTCTGAGCCCTTCCAGCCTCATCTTGGGCTAATCCCCCCACCCAGAAACCACCATGACATGTCCTTGACTCTATAGCGACACTAACTTCTTTGAAGTTTCCTAGGCACACCAGATTTGATCATTCCCCAGCACTTACAGATGGCCCTGCTTGGAACACTAGGTCCTGTGCCTCTGGTCCCCTCCCTTCTGTATGCCCAGGAAACTTTAGTGCTTCACAAGCAGTTCAGGCACAGCTTTCTCTGTAAGCATGAGGCTCTATGGCTCCATTGAACCTCATATCTTCTTCCATTGGAGCATTATCAAATCATGTCATTTATGTTTGCCGTTTGCTTTAAATCTATTTCCAAACAAACCTACAACTCCTTGAGAACAAGATCTATGCCGGTTCACTCTCCTGTTACCAGTTCTCCTCCCAGATAGATTACTGGACACAAAACATAGACTTGATGTATGTCTGAAAATGCTGATGACTGTGAAAGAATGATTGAATCAACAGGGTGAATATGTTTACACAGAAATAACTCTCAGAGCTGATCCTGACTAATTAAATGATGAACGTGTAAGCTATTAGTCTATAGTTCCCACAATACCCCTGCCTAGGAACAAGTTCTAGTTTCCAGGCTTTTAATCCATTAAATATATCCTCATACCTAGCAGCTGGCATCACATACAAGCAGGTTTCCAATACCCTCTGATCAGTCACAATCTTAGTTCTGAACTACTTGTCCTAACCTACTTCATACACTGCACCCCATGTGTTTCTGATCCTTCTGGCTTATGACCTCATTACACAATCTCCTGTTTACAACCTCACCACATTCATTAGACCTGAATTTGCTCTTGCTTTCCTGGCTGTGGCCTTCTCTTTGACTATAACCTGAATTCTCTCTTTGCATTCATGATTCTCTATGAGTAGGTAATTCAGTATCCAGCCTGTTCTGAGAACTCCTTTGGTTAGTGTTCTTGCTGGACTCAACTCCAGCTCTCTGAGAAGAACACAAATGTGAAGGGTGACCTTGAAGCACTAGCTGAGGAAAACTGATCCATATTACAAATATTAGAAAAGAATGGGAAAGTAGAGTCAAAACCATAATACATACATCACATCACCTGGTACATACTATTCCACTCTAGAGCCATTTGAATTCATCTCAGAAAAGATTTTACCTTTGATATCCAAGTCTTAAAGAGAAAGATGCACTGAGATCAGGAAAGAGAAAAAATATCCTAGAAGAGTATAGAAAGAGCTAATCAAGGGATGAATGAAATGGTAAAAGAAAACCAAGTTGGTATAAATACTTGTGGTGAGATATTTAAGGTAGAATAGTTTTGTGCCAGAGGCTGAAATCTACCTGGAATTCAGTCTGATCAAAGTCCTATTTCAGGGGAGGTAGAAGGAAAAAGATTAAAAAGAAACTACCAGAGCAACAAAAGAGAAAGAGCCTCACCCAGTACTTTGAAACTGTATTCTCTACAGAATCCTTGAATTTTCTGTTACATGAGAAAGAAATACATTTCCGTGTTCAAAAAAAGAAGAGAAGAAAAAAGAAACTGCCAGCCTTACATAGGTTGGTAATAATGGAGGTTTGACAAGTCATCACGCTAGAACTGGGAAGGAGAGGAGAAAGTACTGGTGGTTCAGAGTAGAGACAAATTGAGTCAGGAAGAACTGGACTTGAACCTGAGATTTGCACTGTTTAGGCAGCGAGAACTTAGAGAATTGACCTAGCTATGCTACTTGCCAATTACATCATCTATGAAGTGAGAATAAATATATCTAACTTGCAAGTTGTTTTAAGGATTAAATATAATAATTAATGAAAAGTAGTTGATGCGATATGATTTGAGAATGTGCTGATGTCTGCTATATCCTATGAAAACACGGAGGCTTAATTTCTACTCTTCTGGATGGTGTTCAGGTATTTTATAGGCTAAGAATAATGCCTGACTCACCAATGGCCATAGCTATTACATTGTTGCTGATGAACCAGAATGTGAATTAACTTTTCTGTGGTTTCCTTTTCTTTAAGTTAGATTCCTTTCATTTTTCTCAGAAATTCTCTCTTGGGACCTTTTATTGGCAACTCCATTAATACCAATTATTTAGACCAGTAGTTGAAAACATCATTAATTCCTCTTTCACCCTATATTAAATCCAAGAACCACTTGTGTCAATTCACCACCTTCACTGCTACCGTCATAGACCAGGTTGTCTGAATTATAGCAGAAAAACCTCCTCTATGGTCTTGCTGATTCTACTCTTGCTCCTCTATAGTCTATTCTGAAAAGAGGAGCCAAAGTGATTCTTTAAAAACATCTCTCAAATCTATGTGTGGCACCCTTTTGCACTCAGAACAGAAGCCAGCATCTTTGTGATGACCTGTGAGGCCCCACATGATCTGGCATCCTGCTTCCTCTTGTGCTCTACATCCTACCACTTTCACTCTCCCCCCAGTGCTCACTCCCCACAAGCTACATGGGTTTCATGCTGCCCCCGGAACAAGCCAAACTGTCTCATAGCATTTGCTCTTGTCTGCAACAATCATCTTCAAGATACCTGGGTGACTTCCTCCCTCACATTCTGATGTCTCCAGTGAGAAACCACCTCATTACAGAACCCAGCTATCTTCATCTGGGTTTCCCCCAAAGCAAAGCCTCAAACAAAGATTTGAATGTAGGTGGTTGCAGGAAGTGGGGAGGTGCAGGGGCAGGGGAGAATTGATTCCAAGGAAAGTAGTCAGGGACGAAGAAAAGAAAGCTAAACCAAGGATATGTTAGTGACCTGATCAATACCTTGGGCAACCAGAGCTTGGTCTGGCAAGGTCCCTCTGGGGATCATGAGGATTGCTGCCCAGAATTGTCTGCCCAGATGCGGAAGAGGCAAGTATATACCTACCACATCCCTCTCCGACCATTCAAAGGTTGCTAAAAGGAATGTTACTTCCTTTGACCAAGAGAGCTCATGCATTTCAGGATGGTCAAAGGGGGGCGGGGGGTGGGGTACAGAGAAGCACTATCAAGACCCTCAAGATTAAAAAGTACAACTAAATTGATGTGCTCTTAGATGATGTGCATTTAGCTGCTGCAGCAAAGGATGAAATGAAAAAGGTGTCTGAGACAAGGCTCAAGAGTTATCTCTATATCCCTAACCACTTCATCTAAAAATAGCATCCCCTTATTACTACCTCATGTATTTACTTGCTTACAGGCTTAAAATTCTTCCGTACTAGACTGTAAGCAGCATGAGATCAGGGGCTTAGTGTATTTTGCTGAGAACAGTATTTCCAAACTGGAATGGTGTGTGTTATATAGTAACAAATAGTGTTGAGTGAAGGAAGGGTTTTCTATCTATAAATTGGTATGTCTGAACAAGAGAGAGACAGTGAGAAAGAGAGGGAGGTATCTAAATATCAGGCTGTCCTTTCATAGTCAAGATATGTTGGTGGGGTTTTTTTTTTTGGGGGGGGGGTGGAGGTTTTGCTTTGTTTTGTTTTGTTGGTCCCATCTAACTTTTCCTACAATCCAGGATTCTGCATTTGCTAAGAAAAGTTATATCAGGTTTAAACCAACAAGCATCAACATTTCTCAAATGCTAGCATGTATCAGAATCGCCTGAAGGGCTTGTTACAACACCAGGACTGGCTGGGGCCTGAGAATATGCACTTCTAACAAGGGCCACTGTTATTGCTGGTCCAGGGACCACATTTGGGGAACCACTGTATTAGACTGTTCTTGTGGCCTCTTGAAATGGGCATCTTGCCCGTTTCATAGCATAGCCCTGGATTGGTGAGACCCAAGGGAAGAAGCAGGTTTGTTTCATTTAAGCTTCTACAAAGCCCGATACAGCCCTGCTTCTTGGAGATTTTACAAGGTCACCATTCAACATGGGATTTACTTACTCTGTTCAGCTAATCCTGATGAAGAGTTCAGTCCTGTTTAAGAGCTCTCTTTACAGTCAACACTAGGACCATATTTTTTAAATAAACCATATCTTTCTGTAATTGGCACATCTAAGTGGAAGCAGAAAAACAGGATATGAACACCAGAGTAACAACAGCGAAAATCTCAGAAATCATGAGGAAAATGAAAAAGGGCAATCCTGATTTGGGGGGTAGACTTCTTTTATGCTTGATAACTTTGGAGGAATCAAACTGATTTCCTTTGAAGAGGGGAAGAAATTGCGAGACAAGTAATTAGCTCTCCATTCCACAGGAAAAGGTAGTTGACTATGGGCAATGGTCGGCTGCCACTATTGCTTTGAATGCTCTAGTTCTCTATCAAAACCAGCTGTCAGCTGTGCTTGTTTCAGTGGATGACTTGGGGACCAAGTCAGATGTGAGAGACAGAAAGCCGAGGTGCCAGTCCTGGGTCTTTGCCTTTGCTTTCTTCAGTGGCTGCTTAGGAGGTGGTAGAGACACAGGATGCTATTCCAGAAAATGGAGTCTTTCATGATTTACCCCTCCCTCCCACCCCATCCCACCACTGTAAACATATGTAGCCATATTTTTACTGTTGAGCCTATTGGGGGGTTAGATTTCACTGGAGTGAGTCGTTTTCATCAAGAAATGCCATTTGTGATCCCATGAAGAGAGAGTCTCTTATGGAACGAGATTAAAAAAGCCAATTATTCAAGGATATACGATTAATTTACTAGCTGCATTTAACCCATGAGCTTATCTCCCAGAGAGGTGAATCACTCTCTAACCAGGGCAGTTTTTATTCCTATTGGTTATGATACATGTGGGAATTTTCCTCAAAGCTTATCCTAATTCCAGGAAGATCTTCTGAGCCTTTTGCATTCTGAAATTCTGGTGGATTTATGCATCATTTTGTATACTAAAAATTTGAATTTATAGTTCATTCCTAAAATGTTTTAAGTGTGAAGATGCCTATAGTATAAGATATACATAGAGAGAAAGATATAAGATACAGATATATGGATGTAGATAAACAAAGATGCTTACAGAATAATGATGAAATTCTCAATTAATCACTTTTGGGCCAAATTTGAATCTTTACAAATATCCCTTGCAAGTCTCATCTGAAATCTCTGCCAATTCTTGAAAGCATGTCTCAACCCAAAGTTTTATAAATAATTGGGAAGAGCCAATTAAATTATGCACTGATCCTTTTAGAATAATTTCTAGAATTCTTCTTACGTTTTATCATGTGGCAAAATTTCAGAAAATATAGCCAAAAATTCTCCATGACTTATAAAGATGTCAGTCTATCCCTATCTTTTTACATTTCTTGTCCCCAACTTCTCCTGAGAATCTTAACTATACGGCTTTATTTCATGGGATCCCAGACTTGTTCCAGTAGATTTTGCATATGTGCATTGTGACTCATCCCCAGTTTTGGTCACAGACAGGCCATCAGATGATCTTACTGAACACCTGAAATTGAGCTGTTCATATTATTCTAAGCAGGGAATGGTGAAACACAAACTTCCTTGGCTTGCCACTCAAGAACAACTGTCTCCATTTTTAAAACTGGGGACATTTTTAAAAATCCAAAAGCAGGTTTGGATCAGCCAGGTAGCATTCCTGGAGGTGCTTCCAGAATGATGTGATGTGGCCGTCTCACTGAACAGCCCCTAGAGGTGGTCCAGGTTCAGAGATGTAGCCCAACATCTGTAGAATCCTGTCTGGGTTGTGAAGAAGAGAAATAAGTGGGCCCTGAGCACTAACACAACTCTCTACACACACGATCTTTTTCAATATTAAGCTAAACACAGGACATTTAGTCTACTTTCCTGGACACCCCTGCTCACAGCAGCATTAAGGCTGAAGTGGTGTCTGAGGGCCTATTCAAAGCAACTCCAGAAAACGCTTCTTGTGCAAAAAAGCAAATCTCAAAGCAGGATAGCCAGGCTTTACAGTTTCATTGTTGTTGGTTTTGCACTCATTTTGGCAGTAGATACGAAGCAAATTTCATATTAAATACTTCCATGAAGAAATTTTTTTTCCTTGAAGAACCTAACTTGTTTATAAAAAATAAAAATATGTGTGCATGCACGCTTGTGTGTGTGTATGTGTGTGTGTGTGTGTGTGTGTGTGATTTACTCATTAAATACATAAATGGTGGATAGATTTTCATTGCACATTTAGAAGTGGTAACGCCGGGTCACTACACACTGTAATATGACATGAGGCCAAGCCTTCGTGATGGTGCTTTACAGAGCTCTTATCTTCATTGGATTCCACAGCATTGGGGGTCTGGGCTAGAGGGCTGTAGAGGGCTTCAGAGCAGCTCCTCTGTGGCCCCACTGTGGGAAGGACCCTCTTGTGGGCTGGTAGCCATCCAACATAAAGGATGCTGGATCAGCCAGTCTACTGAATGCAAAAGGGATAAAATTCAGAAGTGGCTTTGTTTAGATAGCACAGAATCTTCATGGAGTCAATCATAATCTTACGAATGACTTTAGAAATACCCCTGTCTTTGAGTTTCCCTTATTCTTAGAGATCCAGGCTAAAAACAAGAATTCGGTAGCGTCTGTAAATTGGAAACTTCTGAACCATGTGCAAATATTAAAACCTCTGGTAACTAGAGAGAATTGGGTGGCATCAGGGAGTTTGGAAGCAGAAACCAGATGGAAGTTAAGTTTGGAAGTTTAACCAAAAAGTGATCTGAATAACAAGAACACGCTCAACCTTATTTTTATTTAATAATGTTTGGTCTTAATGAGTCAATGTGGCAAAAAAGGGGAACAAAGACATTGGAATTGTGCCTTTGGAGTTCTAATTTCTGGAGATGACAAAGAGAAATTTTTCTAGGTCCTGAGTTTCTCATCAATAACAAAGGAGGTTGATTGCAAACCTCCAAGTTTCATTCTAGCTCTCAGATTCGGTGATTACAACAACTAAATAACTTATGATTCTGCTGCTACCATTTCAAAGCACCTGCACTGATTTCTATGAAAACCATAAATTAGAGAAAACATGTGTTGTATATTTTGGTGTTTTGTTTGTTTTTTGCTATATTATGGCTACACCCATGGCATATGGAGGTTCCCAGGCTAGGGGTCGAATTGGAGCTGCAGCTGCCAGCCTGCACCACAGCCACAGCAACACCAAATCCGAGCCACATCTGTGACCTACACCACAGCACATAGCAATGGCAGATCCTTAACTTACTGACTGAGGCTAGGGATTGAACCCGCATCCTCATGGATCCTAGACCAGTTCATTATCTGCTGAGCCACGAAGGGAACTCCTTCTATCTCATTTTTCTTTTTTAAAAACTTTATTGTTATAAAAGCATAGTTGATTTACAGTGCTGTATCAATTTCTCCTCTACAAAATAGTGACCCAGTCATACCTATATATAATGCATTCTTTTTCTCATACTATCATCCATCATGTTCTTTCCCAAGAGATTCAGTATAGTTCCTTGTGCTGTACAGTAGGACCTTATTATTTATCGAAATGTAATAGTTTGCATCTACCAACCCCAAACTCCCAGTCTAGTCCTACTTCCTCCTCCCTCCCCCTTGGCAACCACAAGTCTTTTTTTTAATGTCTGTGAGTCTGTTTCTGTTTTGCAAATAATTTCATTTGTGCCATATTTTAGATAGGGCCAAGGCTTTAAGAATATTCATATGACCTGTGTTTTCTATGCCTAGCAAATGGGACAAGAAAAGTCTTGAAGATTTATCAAGAACTTATCAAAGTTTCAAGTAATAGAAACAAGGTGCAATGAGTCACTATTGCCATGAAAAATGACAACATAATCATAAGACAATATGTAGTGACCAGATGAAAAGATTCTTGGGAGTTCCCATTGTGGCTCAGCAGAAACTATCCCAGCTAGTGTCCATGAGGATGTGGGTTCAATCCCTGGCCTCGTTCAGTGCATTAAGGACCTGGCGATGCCATGAGGTACAATGGAGTTCACAGATGTAGCTCAGATCTGGCATTGCTGTGGCTGTGGCTTAAGCCAGCAGCTGCAGCTCTGAGTTAACCCCTGGCGGGGGAACTTCTATATTCTGCAGGTATGGCCCTAAAGAAAAAAGAAATATTATTTTCCTTATTCAAGCCAAACGACTCATAAACATAAACAGATAAGGTTTAGGCTGCTTAGGCCATCCAGCCTGTTGGTACATAATCTCCCAAACCGAGTGCACCATTGAATGCTATGCTTTACCCTGTCATTAGGAACTTGGTCTTTCAATTTGAATGTAAACTGTCTAACCAGCATTAGTAATGAGCAAAATGAGTCAGATTCATGGGTCTCATTACTTGCTTATCCTGATCAACTGTAGCCTCTATTACATGATCTCAATAGTCCCCCTGCTAGATGAAAGTTAATGGGAAAATAAACATTATTTTTAAGTGACACAATCATTGTACATTTAAATACAGGTATATAGTGTGCATTCATTAACTGCATAAATATGAAATGCCTACTGTATCCAAAGAATACCTCAATCTTTTACAACATTTTTCTTCACCTCCTGCAAACACCAAGCCCTGATGGATTTAGGGAGAAAGGAAATCTTTTAATATTATTTAATCAGCCAGCCATGGATCTATCATCATTCCAAACAAACACCTTCTAACAAACTACTGTTTCATTATTCTCATGATGCACATAAAGTGGGCTTTTCCCTTGAAGCATTGTACCTAAATCTCCAGGGCCCATGAATAGCTTATGCTTAAAGGACTATATGCTATGGTTAGAAGAACAAACACGTGATATTGCAAACTATGCTGGTGAGTGCACACACACACGCGCGCGCACACACACACACACACACACACACACACACACACACAGAGTCAGCACTTCACCTTGAACATCTTTACATTATTGGCCACGCTGCAAAACGTACTCTGCTTCTCTACATTTTAATTCTGAGCTGCAGCTAATGGAAGCACATGCTTCATTCTTGGCAGCAGCACAACCCAGATGTGTAGCCCCTGGAAGGAATCACTCCAGCAGTGTCATCTGGCTATCACCTCTCTTGCCTGGATTCTCCAGCATATCCCTGAATGGTGATTCTGTGTTTCATGCCAGCTTCACCTACTTTCGCACCAGTCTCTCATATAGGAGAGACATCGGTACACTTTGTAGGTTGCTAAACTGAGAGGGAACGAAGTGCAAGGATGAGGAGTTTTCACTTCTAAATCATTGAGAAAATGGAAACAGTTTTTCCATGCTTTCATGTGTAGTAGAATGTTCTGTTCATACATGAGTGGCTGAGTTGAGTAGCAACAGACAGATGCATGACCTGTTCTGGAACAGAGCTGAATTCTTAATCATTCTGCTCGACATTGAAATCGCACATGGTTGTGTGTAAAAACCCCAACTGTGGGCTCCCCTTAGACAAAGAACCATTGTTTATGGTTTTGGCCCCAGAATTCTCCTGGGCTTCTGTGGTTCTAGGAAGAAATGGTAATTCAATCAGTTCAACTATACACAAAATAGGAACTGATTCTGGCAGATTGCTCAGTTTCAAACATATCCAACCCCTGTTTGAAATAATTTCGCCCGATTTTCATGGAGGCTCCACACTAATGGCTTGCATTTACTTAGACATAAGGCAAAGCACTGACTTTCTCTAGTAATTTTAATATAAAAAATGAAACAGTTCCCATTTAATCTTACAAATCAATCATCATATGTCTTCATGGTTCTCTAGATCATGGACAAAATTACTCCAAACATTGGACGTTCTTTGAAATAAGAAGATAAAAGAAAGGCAAAACTGGGCTGTTTTAAAACAGATTGGTATAGTAATAGAGTGTCATTTTCTTAAAGGGACATCAGTAATATTCTTACCTATCCAGAGACAGTTTCTATTGTGCTTTCTCATGTTGTTCAGAGTGGGAAGTTGTTTCCAAAACAGTGCAGTGTTAATAAAGACAGCATCCTTATTTTTGAACATTTTTCATCTTTCATGTGGATGGTAATGTTTAACACTGAAATGTGTAATGTCTACTGGAAAGAGCCATAGATTCAACAGGGTGGTCTCTCTCAGCTCTTATATTTCTCTGTTCACTGTTCCAAGGTGTTTGAATAAGCTACTGACTATCCTAATAGTGGAAATGGCACAGAACATCATTAGGTGATCAGAGTTCTCATTTTGGCCCTGCCAGTACCTGAGCCTGAGGTGTCAAGCAAAGCATTTAATTTCTCTGGGCCTCAGTGTCCTCATCTATAAGAGGTTAGCAGCTTTCTGATTTCTTTAGCACTGAAATACATTTATTAAACAAAGATTCTAACATTTTAAATGAATGAAAGTAATTCAGATATTAGCGTTTATTTGCAAGTTCGGATTGATAATATATTGACTGACCCTCCACCAACTCCTAGGATCATCTAATATGAGAGAACCTCATTCTAGCTGTAATAGAAACCTCACAGGATGCTGATGTGCCGAAGATTTTATGCAACTGCTTTACCAGCCCTGAATGTCCAATCTCTGGGATTTTTATAAATCATAGTTAGTTTTTAAATGTTTAAGTCATAGTTAATTTAGATTTTCTTGCCATATAATTGAATCTAATTTAACTAAGCAAGTTGTATCTCCTCAAAATGTTGAATGACTATTCCTGTTTTCCATCAGATGCACTCAGGGAGGAGTCCCGCATTGAAAGTCCTGGGACCCCTGAGTTTCCATTGTGGCTCAGCCAGAAACTAACCCAACTAGTTTCCATGGGGATGCAGGTTTGATCCCTGACCTCACTCAGTGGGTTAAGGATCCAGCGTTGCTGTAAGCTGTGGTGTAGGTGGCAGACACGGCACAGATCCCCAGTTGCTGTGGCTGTTGTGTAAGCTGGTAGCTGCAGCTCCAACTGGACCCTTAGCCTGGGAATTTCCATATGCCACAGGTATGGCCCTAAAAAGAAAAAAAAATAGTACTGGGACCAGAGGGATGCGGTGATTTCCTATGCCAAACTTGTCTTCCCCATACTTCCTATTATCAATCATATCTTACATCTCTGTAATTCTAAAAAGCCAGATTAATACTCACTTGTCCAGGACGTAGAGAAGAAAGGTAAAGATAGAACTGGCAAAGAGATGCAAGAGGGTGAGTGCTCACAAAGGAAATAAATCATATATCATCTGAGCTAGAACAGGATTTGGGGGCTTGTACATTGTATTCATTGCCTCATTCCCTGTAGAATTTTCTCTCCACAGGCTTTGATGAAACACCATCATGTAGTAGATGGTTTTAGCCAAGTAAAAATGAGTAACACATTCCCCAGGCTCACAATGAATGTCTAAACTGGTGGGACAGACAAGCCTAGAAACACGTAAGTACAAATTTGTTATCCAGCATCTCCTTGAATGTTTTCTACAATAGGCTCCTATTATCATGTGCCTCCTCATCCCTTCCTTGAGTAGATGGTACTTATTATTCTTCTCTCTCTGAAAGAGCACCTCACCACCCTATCCCCTCCTTCTTTACAGCACTTAGCATCTCCAAACATATTGCCTATTTGTATTTCTTTGTGTTTTTTGTTGTTCTTATTTTTTTTTTGCTTTTATTTTTTTTGTAACCTATTTTTAATTATTTGGTTCATTCTTTTTAGTATTTCCAGGAATCTCTCCCCATTACCCTAGGAGGAAAGAAGTGTGAGAACAAGAACTCTATTTTGGCCACTGCTTTCTTTCCAGTGCCTAGAAAAGCACCTGGGGTATACAATAGGTTTTCAAGAAATATTTATTTGGACAAATCTATTTTAAGAAGTTTCTTTTGCTATTGAGCCAAAACATAGCCTGATTATTTAAGTATATTCCCGTTTATTGGTCAGATTCATTTTGTCTTATATTTCACTTTATAATGGTGAAAGCAAAGTATCTACATCTAATGCTAATATTTTGCCAGTAAAAAGAGACTAAATGACAACTTCTTTCAGTTAGTCCTTGATAAGCATTCTGGAATCATATCAAATAACTTTAATGTGTTTTCTATAAGACAGCTCATCAATTATGGCGAGAGAGTTATCCTGCCCTCCCCTATTGTATTCTCACCAGTCATCTCTTATTCCCCCTCAGAGTTTGCAATTCCTTAAACTCTTTCTCATAGGGCTTAGCCTGTCTCTTCATCATTCTCGTTACTCTCCTTCAGCTGGCTGGTCAAAATTCATTTTAAAATGTGGCACCCAGCAGAGTGTAGCATAACACTCTCAACTCCCTTTTCTAGACACCGTGTTTTTATTGGTGCCTCCTAAGACACATTTGCTTCTACTCTAAAGTCATGTTTTCCTTTTGCTTATATCCTAAATGTTATAAAATATTGAGTGTGAATATAAAAATGACTATTTAATAGTTGATTCAGCCCGATACCTACCAACTAAGCCAGGAGGAAGCAGCCTAACCCCTGAAGGGCAAACCTGAGGGAAGCAGGAAGTAACTATCCAGCCCAGAAAGGGCTCCTGGTGGTAAGGAGGAAACTTTGGTACACAGGGTATAATCTTATGCAAATGATGATGTTCTACAAACATGTCTTCCAGTTGTAACTATGCTGCTCATTCAATACTAACAAGCATTTAAGGCTATTTCTAAAAGCTACCAAAACATCTGGAAGAAAAGAGGTAAAAATCACCCAGATGTTTGAGGAATGATAGAGTTGCAGCTGCCATAGTCTTTTTTTTCTTTTTTTTGGCACTTTTACAAGACCTCGTAGAACCTCTTATACTTTTCCAGTGTATCAGCCTTAAACACACAGGCATGTATACACACCTGAGAAACAGTGAAAGACTTTCATAACTTTTCCAAGGGATGGGAAAGCATTTAGATGTTTATTTTCAAGGTCTGCATCCATGAAACTCATCAGTTTGAGAGTACTATTGACACTTGCAATTTGCAGCAGAATTTGGGTTCTTTTGTAGTTCTGCTTTTTTATGGTTTTATTTATTTTTACACATAATGGATATAACTGTGTAATATCAGCAATGCTACAAGAATGTTAGAACACCAAATATGAATATTGATCTCATAGTAGATAAAATATATAAAATATTGATTAACTGAAGCAGAAGGCCATTCTGAAATTTTTTTAAGTACTAGTTATATTTGTGGATATTGCCAAGTCAAAGTTGCACATCTATGGGAGCACATTCCTCAAATATGTTGCTAAATGTTTAATGAGAACGAGAAATTGCCAAGCATATAGTAAAAGAAATCTGTCTAATCATCTTCCCAAGGTTCTTCTATGCTTGAGTTATCTTATAGGAGTCTTGTTCCACTCCCATTTACCTTCCTTCCTCATGTACATCTTCTCAAGGAACAATTTCATGATGAGCTCTAGTAGTTTTCCAGTAGCATCTTTAGGATTTTCTATATATAGAATCATGTCATCTGCAGACAGTGACAGTTTCACTTTTTCTTTTCCAATTTAGAATCTTTTTAGATCTTTCCTCACTCATGGTGCAGCAGCAAATGGATTTTAATTTTTCAGTGTCTTTGAACCTTCAGAACTTTTTTGTCTTGTAACAGAAACGTGTTGGTTCCCATGATGACAAATAGCAAGTGCCTGTTTCTAACACTTGCAGCCTTTATTCTGTCAGTTGTCTCATCTAGAGCTGCCTGATCTTTAAGGTCCTCTTGTGCTCCATGATTTTGAGAATCCATGTTACTGTGATAACAGAAGCCTTATGTGGTTACTGCTTTTTACCCAAATCTAACACCATAAGATATTTCATACAGTGAAATGTTAAATTACACATCCAAATTATGTTCCTCCATGGCATTTCCATTAGTGAAAGGACTAGGAAAAGAGAGACCTCAGAGAACTACATATGGGTCTGTTTCCACAAATATACTTTTCTGCCCCAAATTATATAGATACCCTGCATTTTAGTTTATACTTAAGTTAGAGTTGATTTTCCAATGGAAAAGTGACATATTACAGCAGCTAAGTAAAAGTCAATACAGGGTTTTTTTTATTTAAATGAAAAATTTTACTGTGATCATTAGGGAAATTTTAATGCCACTGAGGAGGAATGGGAAAATAAAAGAGCATATTGCAAAATATAGAAATTTAGAGCACCACCTATTGGTTTCAAAGTAAATGTTGAAAGTTTTCCTACTTTTAGTAATTATGCAGAATAGTATAAAGAGACATTACTATCATTTTGAGTCATATGAAGATTACTATTTTTACTCCCCAGTGAATGATGCTATGGAAACTTTTTAAACAAGACTTATATTGAGGACTAATATAAGGTAAAGCTTTTATATACTAGGGAAGTAAAACAGAATTGAGATTTTTATTTGTGCATTATTTGTGCTGAGTTATATTAGGTTTTTAAAATCACCTTTCAGTGTTATTTCAAACACTGATGGAGTGTACTGGAGTGCATTTTCTCTGTCGGTCGACTGAAACAAAAGGGTTAAAAGTCATCTGACTTTTTAATGCTACCATTCAGGCTGTGAAATAAAAGGCATATTTTTATGGCAAGACAAGAGAAATTTAAACAAAACTCTTCCTTGCACTTTGGCCTCCTCCCTCTCCTCATTGCATTATAGTACCTCCATTACGCCCCCACGAAACTTCTCCCAACAGCAGGCATACCTGCTCACCTTAAAGAGCACCATTCTCCTTAAAAGCAACTCCTTAAAAGATAGCATTCCTTCCTGATCCTGTTAGGGGCCACATGACCTATCATGATGACTCAAGTTCTGGATGGCATAAACTGTCAATACCACATCATTTGATGTCTAGCCTTCTGTCTCAAAAAACTTACATAAAACCGTGCCTTGACTTCTAACAGGCAGAACAGTTCTCAGAGCTTTCTCAGATGCTCTTCCTGGGGCATAATCCCCAAAATTTGACTCAAATAAAATTTTCCATCTCTTTCTTAGATTGACCAATGAATTTTTCCTGGCAATGCCTTCCCCTAAAACCTGGAGAAGATGCTAAAAATCTCTCGATAGAATAAATTCTAGTAGCATTGGCTACTCCAGACTCTCATTTACATGGTCTTTACCCTTTATTCAATCCAGTCCTCTTTGTAACAATGAGAGAGGTTTTTGCAGGAATCTTAGAAAGTTTTCCTTTCCACTATGCTTTCAGCATATTCCAGCCTGCATCTTTTTCCAGAATTCATGACCCTTTCTAAGAACTGCTGATGAAAGATCCATCCATCCCTTTCCCACACATTAGGAAGCACGTGGACCACACTTTCTATGGAAACTCCCTTCCCCACCCTTGGGATAACAGAGCTTACGAAAGGATCACTTCAAGTCTGTAACAGAGCTGATGAACATATTTACTCTGACCCTATTTCTTTTGCATGGGTTATGTTTAAAATCGAGTTTCCCTTTGTAAGACTTAAAGTGCAGTAAAAGCCTTGAGGACATCAAACATGACATCCTGCCCCTAATATTTGCAGTGGGCAAATGATCTGGAAAACTGAACTATCTACAGGGAAATTCGGAATAGAATTAAAAGAAAAATAATGCTATTTTGGCGCTACATTGAACACTGGTTTTAAATGACCTCTTTTCATTTGACCAACTGTTCTCTAAAATGTCAACAGGCATTAAAATAGGGAGATTGACAATTTTAAAGCAGAGAAAAAAAAACAAAACAATACAAAAATAATAGCCGACTCTGAGTCAGTTGAGCGAAAATAGACACATTATCTTCAGGGAAGGAATGAGTAGGCTGAACTGTTTAAAATTACATATTTTTTTAATCAGAAATTGTCATAAATCAACTATAATAGAAAAAATAAAATTTTTTTAAAAATTTAAAAATTGTCAAATAGTCTAGATTTCACATGACTCAATCTCATATTGAGTGAAGGCAAAAACAATTCAATACCGATGAAAAATAAAAATGAGAAAGAGGAAAAGAGCCAACAATGCTTCAAGTAATTCAGACAGTATGAATTAGCATTTTAGGCTTTCTTCATCAAAGCTGTCAAAGTGGCTCATCTTCACTCCCTCTATGACCAGTCTGACACTGGTTTCTAATTATCAGGGTTTGGTATTCCTTTCTTTCTGATGCATTGCTTTTCATTTCATGCCATTTGTAATAGGTAGCTTACTTGTTTCCATATTGGGAACTACCTGTCTTTTCATGGACTAGAATCCAAAATGGAATCCCTGATCTTACTTGGGGATTTTTTAAATAAAAGTGTTATCATGCCTTGTTTTTTAGATTTTCAGAAGTTTGGGAACAGCCACAGCCTGATGAGACTCATTGCACATTCCCTCCACTATTCTAAACAGGCTTCACACCAGGCAGCCTTCACACCCTCCCTGCAGGTCTTACAGAGCGAGCCATAATAACAAGCTTCTATGCCCTGGCTGGCTTTTTGGCTCCATGGGACACTTCTGCTGCCAAATCCTGCTTCAAGCCTTCATGGGTTTATCCTTACATGCACCTTAGTGACGTCCTGTGTTTTGTCTCTTCTAAGTTCAGGTTCGTTTTCCCTGTCTCCTTATGGCTGTACGGGCGACAAAATGTCTACATCTGGAAGGAAAGAAAGCCCTCATATATTTTTGCCTTTTCCTCTGAAAAATATCCTGTTGTGCATGTGGGGAGAGGCATGTTAGTAATAAGAGAAGGAAATGATGGGGTCAGCTGGGGTTGTTAGAGATGGTCCAGATGAAATTTAAAGAGGGAACTGCGGTGATGGTTTTTGAGAGAACTGGGTGATGTGAGTTGCAAATCCTACAGCCCCTAATCTGGACAGGGGGATAAAACATACCAAAAAGCTGAGCTCAGACCAGCAAGATTCACTTCTTCTAAACATAAAACAGGGAAAATATGGAAGGTTTGCTCTTTCTCTTTAATAAAGAACGTTAACAACCTGCTTTGGGGAACACAAATCTTTTTATGGAGTAAGAACTAGCTCTTTAAAAATGGGAAATCCATGTGGGGATAGTGTTTATTTATGCACACATAAATATACACACATGCAAAGATTATTAATATTTACATACACATACACGTATGGAAATAATTGTCTTGGAAAGTGGCTTAGATCTAGAAACAATTGGCAGACAAAGAAAGGAAAGCTGAGAATGTTCCAGTCCACAAAAGCATCCCAAAGGACAACATTCCCAACAATGGGAAGGTTGATAGCATAAGAATCCCCATAAAAATAACATGGGGGGAGGGGCGAGTGGAGGATGCTTCAGTGTTCTTATGGATTCATATGAAAGGTTTTAGAACCTAAGTTCTTTTCAAATCAACTTTTATTCACTTGTGCAAAAATAGATTGACAGCTTCAAGTGGAGGGTAGGTGGGTGTCAGAGTCTTGGCAACTCGTGAGAACTGCAGCACTTGGGTGGGTGTTTGTTAGATGGAGGGAAAAAAAAAAAAAAAACCAGCAGAAAGCCAGTCCTCCCTTCTGAAAAGATATTCCCACAATGAACACGCCACTGTCCACTATGGAGTAAATGTTTTTTTTTTGTCTGTGCAGGATTCGGGTTGATTTTTATCCACGCGCAAGACAAACCATGGAATATTTACATGTTTAGATACATCAGCAAAGAGGAAAACAAAACAAAACAAAACAAAAAGACCCACACATAACACACACACACATGCACACGCACAAACAGACATGCACACACACGCACACACAAACACCACAAAATGAGATTGTGCTCCTTTGTTTTGCATTTTCTGTAACCCAGATTGCGGTAATTATCTCCCTGGCTTTACAAGCCTTTTCTTTCATTCTAAAGGCAGTTTTTGGAATTGCGTTACACTTAACTCAGTTTAACAAATAAGAGTAGTCTGGCAAAATGGCACCATGTGCTTTCCACAAATATTTGTGGTATAGGCAAGCTCTCAATGTTTTCATTATGCCCAAGGTTCTTCGGTTTGAAAGCAAGTGGAATAACGTAAAGGAGGGAGAGAAGCATGGATTTGGGAACTGGGTGTGTGTTGGATGCACTTTGCAGATCCTTCTGTGCCAGAGAAGGAAAGGAGGGAAAAGATATATTTTAAAAATAACCGGGAGAATAAAAAAGAGCGTAGGTTTGGAGGCTTTTAGCAGAGCACAGTTTACGCTGGCTTGAGCTCCGGGCTAATGATCAAATAATAACATTTGGCGCTCGGAGCCCCGAGAGGCTGACAATGCGTGCACTGTAGCCTTCGCGCTTCACACGTTTGCTGGGCTGTGTAGTCAGGACAAAGAATTGCAGAACAGAGGCAAGGAAAGAAGGGGTGAGAGCGAGAGTCTGCACTCGAGTTTACTGTAATATAAATATACATACACTGTTCTACAGATGTTCCTCATTGGTGAAGCCTGGCACATCATTACGCGCTGTGCTTCATAATATTTTAATGAGCTTTTTCTCCAAATAGCAACAAAAATGAACAATAAGAAGCTCTTAGGGAGGGAAAGTTGGTGTTGTTTTTGTCCCTGGGGAAAAAAAATTCTCATAATAGGTTATATTAGAATGGCAGAAAAAAAAAAAAAACACTGGTCTGGGTTTAATAAAAATGGAATCGGTTCTAAAATATGGCTTCTAAAACTAGTTTCCTTTTTTTAATTTTTCTTTTCTTCAACTTTAACAGTTCATTGAGGCTAAAGGAAGAACTTTACATGGGGTATACCGTAATTCCTGGTGATCGTGTCTCTTCCTCGCCCCCATTCTCGCTCCCTCTCATTCTCTTTTTATGGGGGAAAAACCCTGTTGCAGCAATGTCGTTAATATAT
The DNA here is from genome assembly GCA_004024745.2 of Catagonus wagneri. Lineage (NCBI taxonomy): Eukaryota > Metazoa > Chordata > Mammalia > Artiodactyla > Tayassuidae > Catagonus > Catagonus wagneri. The sequence goes on along the minus strand of PVHT020000022.1, from coordinate 16,809,497 downwards.
TGTACCAATTAAAGTCTTGAAATAAATAACAAACTACTTAATATGTGTTGTAAATGTCCTGCTGATTTAAGCATTGTTACGCAGAGATTACATCTCTTCAGGGGACCAGGATGGCTAGGTCCTCCACAGAGGTTTTCTCTTCGAGTGTGTGTGTGTGTGTGTGTGTGTGTGTGTGTTCCCTATTGTTCTTTTTTATTTTTCTATAGGGTAAATTCCAAATAAAGACTTGAAGGCTAAGCCAAAATTTGATATCTGCAATAGTGCAGACAGTTTTTAGCATTACTCCTCCTAACAAAGATAATAATTCTTTCTGGCCACACTCAGTATTTCATTTAAAAAAATAAATAAAGAATAAAACTCTACAGCAAAATTAGAGTATGCCCTTTATTTTAAGATGTCACCCTTTGAATGAGTTCTTCACACAGACCTGTTATTTTAGGGTGAGCTGAGTGAAAGGGTTTAGTATGTGAACATGTGAGTAGCAAAATTATAATAAATATAATACATACCTATTAACCTCTGGATGTTATTTGGTGAAGGGCAACAAAATTTCCACATATAAAATATTATGTATGCACGGATAAAGCACAGCTATTGTCTTTCTAATTTGTGTATTAGACATCATTGATTACTATTTGGAATGTCAGCTCCTCGTGTAAAAAATTCTTATCTTTTACTGAGTTTGATGTTTTTATTGCTGACAGAATATGCCCAGCCCTCTTCCTTTTTTTTTTTTTTTTAATAAATCCCACGGTGGTATTTGTGAGTGTTAATAAGAGGAGGAAATTTTCATTGCAAGGGATCTGTCTGACCACTAGACTTAACTAAAATTTGTTTTTGCTTTTGCACTTTGATATTAGGAAATGACAAAAATAAAAAAAAATACAGTGGATCCCAAGGGTATATTTATTGGAAATAACTTTTAGCAAAGTTCCTGAAATATCACTTAAAGACAACTTAATTGCCAACCCCTCCTATACCTCTCTTTCTTTGGAATGTAAAATGCTATTAATAGAGAAGAAAGGAGGCACCACAAAACTTGTGTCCTCCAAGTCAGAATGTAAATGAAATTGAATTATGAGTACACTTTTAGTGTCAGGTTTATTTTCATTTTTTTAGAAGTGGATACTCTACGCATGAAGTTTTGTTAACTTAATTGGCCAGAATACATTAATGATCTAAATATCACTTCCTGTTATACTAGATAAATGCCCTAATTGCAGATCTCTTTTCCCTCTCTCTCCCTTTATGTATATATATTTACATATATATCATATATTTATATATATTTAAATATATTTATATATTTTATATATATATCAATTCTAAAAAGGATTTCACTGTTTTTCAACCAATATGAAAGGTACAAAATGGGCACTGTGCCTTTTTGATAAATTCTTGATTTCTAATAAGTATCCTGAAGGTTTGGTAATTTTTTTCAAAGAAAAATAGATGAATAACAGTGAGTTAAACTACATGTGGGCAGAAACAGCTAATTAAATAAGCTGTTATATAGCCATAGACCTGTGTGCTTACAAGCCTGGACTCGGCAGCTAGGGTCTATGGAATCAAGTTCTCACTCTTGCACTTTGAGCAAGGTGATTAACCTCACCTTGCATCGGTTTATTCATCTGTGAAATGGCGATGATGATTCCTCATATGAGTTAGTAAATGTAAAGCACTTCATATACTACCTGGCACATAAGTACTGAAAAAGGCTTTGTTACCCTCATCGTCATCGTAATTAATATTGCTATTTAATAAATCTGGTACACTGCTATGAAATGTCTTTGCTTACCATTTGGACCAGGCATTAGAAGTCCTGGATCTCAGATTCAGCTCCACATTGACCGGCTTGGTGATCTTCATTCAGCCTGTCTTGATCTTCTATTCCCTTTAGCTATAAAATTAGGGAAGTTTACCTATGAGTCTAGTTACATGTTAGGACACAAACCTCTTAAAACAGTTCATACATTTACCAAGGATGTATAATGATGCTACAAAGAAAAAATTGGTCCCAGGGAGATGAAGTCCGGGCAGGGAAGCTGAGAAGCATCAAATCTGTCCCCACAAATCATGCCCCAGAGAATTTTACCGCCTGTGTTTAATGCCACCATATCCAGCCAAGGTGCCACAGCATAAATTATCAGGGCCATCATGAACAACTGGAGGGGTCACCGTGGTCTAAGGCTGCATTTAGTGGCCTTAGTCTCAGTTCCTAGCTCTCTCCAGAGAGTAATCATTACCTAGAATTCTGCAGCTCCAACCCTGGTGGGAGACAGACCACGAAATTGTCTTCAGGGATAAATGGTTTCTCCTCTCTGGACCCTCAGCCTCTTGGCTCCCTCGAGTATTTTAATCCTCCCACAAAATTGAATTAATATTAAAGAACAAGATCAAGCAGAGGTACATGGAGTTATCTCTTGGGAGGTGAAGTCATGTTTTCTGTTTCAGGGGAGTCTCTCCTGTGCCTTGATCACTACTGACAACGCCATTCAAAACAAAGTGCTTCTGGAGTTTCCCCTGTGGTTCATCAGGATCAGCAGTGTCCCTGGAGCCCTGGGTCACAGGTTTGATCCCTGGCCCAGCACAGTGGGTTAAGGATCCAGCATTGCAGCAGTTGCAACATAGGTCACAACTGCAGCTCAGATCTGATCTTGGCCAGGGAACTCCATAAGCCGAAGGACAGCCAAAAACAAAAAGTGCTTCTTACCTGGAGTCAGTGTAGAAAATAAAATATTCACATGTAAAAGCATTTCCCTTGTTGCCAACACCAATGGTTTTTACTTATGAGTGCTGAAAATATTTAATATCCTATCTGCATCTTAATAATAACAGGTCCTGAATACTTACTCCGAGCCAAGCTACTTTCTAAGTGCTTTCCACATAGTAACTTGTGGATTCCTCACCAAACCCTCTGAGGACATTTTTTTTTCCATGTCTCAGATGGAAAACAGGACAGAGAGGTACAGGTCACACCATGAGGAAGTGGCACAGCCCATGCTAGAATGAAAGCTTCCTCCGACTGGAGCGCCAGGCCCCTAGCAGGACCCAACTGCGACAATGCATGCTGTATGATAAATTTAAAAAGCAAAGTCAGGAAAGCTCCCCAAACAGCTCTTAGGATTTATGACTGTTAAATCAGATTATAGAATACATCTATTTGCAGCCCGCCAGTTTTAAAAATAAAAATGTTTTGCTATTTGGATTGTGACTTCATATCTTGTTCCGATTTGAATTTCCAAGTGACACTGAGAAAAGTACAAGTTAACATTTCTCCTCTTGCCCATAATTCCTCCTTTAGGAGGTTTTTAAGGAAATTTACTCCACGCTCCTTACATACTAGCAAGCTGTGTGCGAAAACTCACTATCTCCTAGGAGGATCCCAAGCTCAGATCTAATGTTGGTGATCGTGGGAGGACTCTGGCCGGTGTGGATCTCAGGGCCCTCCTTCCAGTTGTGTTAGGAACACCCCTATCATTCTACCACGGTCTCCATGTGAGTTAGAATCCCTAGCTCAGTTAATAAAACCAAGTCTGACCCCTTCACAGTTGGCCACAGAGCAAGTGACTCCTTCGTGGAGGTGGGAGTCCTAGCTGACTGCCCCAGTCATTCTGCCTAGGCTCTGATTCCCTCTGCACTGACAGCCTCAGAAGACCATTTCATTTTGTTAAGCAGAGCCATCTAGCCCTCATCTCCACCAGACAAAAAGGAAAATAGGAAGCTCAGCGTAATTTGAAATTGTGAATTAATTCTGAAGTAGTAAATGAAGTTGAAGCTGGATTGTCTCTGAATATGCATACTGCTTTCTATTCTAAAAAGTTTAAAAAAAAAAAAAAGAGAGAGTTCCCATGGTGACTCAGGGGGTTAAGTACCCAATATAGCATCCATGAGCATGCAGGTTAGATCCCTGGCCTTGCTCAGTGGGTTAAGGATCCCACATTGCCGCAAACTGCATTGTGGGTGGCAGATGAGACTCAGATCTGACATTGCCGTGGCTAGGGCTTAGGCTGGCAGCTGCAGCTACAATTCAACACCTAGCCCAAGATCTACTATGCCACAGGTGTGGCCCTAAAAAGAAAAAAAAATTTTTAAATAAAATTTATGTCTAAAATATATTCCCATATGCAATGTCTTTTTAATCTTTGCTACAAGAAAACAAATGACAATGCCAAGAGCATGAAATGGAATTAGCAAGTTATGATTCTCCATTGCTATCAATTATAGCTCTTCATTTCAATATCCTTTTCATTTAATTGGAATGGCATAAAGTGAGGCACTTATTACCAAAATCTTGATCACTATTAAAATATTGTAAAAGCTTGAAATTTAGCGAAAACCATTCCAGATTACACTGGAAATAACGTGAGGCATACCAGTACGCTGCCTCTTGGGTAACGTGGTAAGACAGTATATTTGGGAGTCATGCAGCCAAGTCTATGTTACTTTTTGCCAAGTGTCTCAAGGTCAGAATCAGCACGATTTTCTATTCACTTATTCACCTATAGCATGAACTTTGTAAGTTAAGTCAAATGGCTCTGAACCCTAGCTTCACCATTTAAGAGCAGTCTGAATTGGGGAGAGTTACTGAAAGGTTTTGAGCCTCGGTTTCCTTATCTTTAAGTATGAATAAAAATTCTGCCTTACAGAATTGCCAGGATTTAAGAAAACATATGTGCCATTCCCATCAGAAGGCCTGGCTCCTAGTAGTTGCTCTATAATAATTTAGCCACTATGTTTGTAGTTATACCTACCTTACATTCTCTGATTTTCTGTATCTGGGGCTGATAGCATCTCACATGCAGTCAAGCTCTTCATAATTACATTATATGGTTCTATCTCAGCCAAAGAGCAAATAATCAAGCAGGGAAGAAAATCATACAAAGGAAATAAAATGATAGGGAGTGAGAAGGAGACTCTTGGGGGAAGACCATGAATGATCTCTTACAGTATTCTTGACATTTGACCGGTAAGGGGATAGCATGTGATGTCTTCGTTTCATAAGAGGAGGCATATTATCATACCTTTAAAGAGAGACATGGTATTCAGGTGAAAGTTCTTGATTGCAGAAGAAGTCCTTTGTTCATATGACTCACTGGAAATATCCAAGAATGTACAATGCTAATTCCCTTCAGGTTACTGAATGCTTCTGCTTATGAAAAGCTCCTCTAGGCATTGACTTGATTTCCCTATCAGACAAAACAAAACTGCCTTCATGAAGATGATCTTGTCATTGTTTCATCAGTAGATTTGTGTCAGCATGCCCATCTGAAGGCTTGCTACTCTGGCACGTTGAAGAAAAAAACTTACTAAGATTTAGGGAAAATTTTGCAAAATAAGGCCTTCCTTGAGAACTTAGTGTTGACAATGTGCCAGTTCTTCTCAGGGCCAGGGGAGGGGGAAATCGTGTGTATGGGTCTGTCCCTAGACACGCAGCCCAAGAACAGAACTGGAGAAAACTGAGACACAGATGGCAAATGCCTGGGCTGTCCTTCCTGGCACAAGTATGTTTCTGACCAGCTTTGTGCTTCATGCAATGGTTTCAGCTGGACATGAGCCTGGCCCATGACGAATGACAGAGGGAATGGAGAAAGTTGTTTCCCATGAGAGGATGGCGTTCAGACGGCAAAACAAATCTGCAAGAGAAATGTTCAGGCCTGCATTACCCTGGAAGTCAAACATAGTCATATTCGGTCGATAGGAGGCTCCTCTTCAGCCCCACTGTACAGTTTATGGTTCTCAAGGTGCTAAATGGAGCTTCTTGAAAAGAAACCTAATATATATTTTTCCTCTGGAAGGGGCCTCAATAGAAAAGAACATTTTCACCATAATTAGAGAATACATTTGGTGTTTTGCATGGAGAAGAGGAGCCAGGCTTAATCTGATGGGCTCCAAAAATTTCTTGGTGAATGTTACAGAGGGGTTGAGTTCAGCTCAGTAGAAGGATAAGCTTTTTGACAATTAATTCTATACAAAACTGGAATGGGCTGGAGGAGGTATTCCAGTAAAGGCTGAAGGAGTCCTGGTTGGGCATGTTCAGAAAGTCCATACCTTTTCAGAAAACCCATACCTTGGAAAAGTATTGGGCTAGAAGCCTGAAACTCTATAAAAAGTTTTGATGAAAGAATGGGAAAAATCTTAACATCAGAAAACACTGAAATGAAAAACCAAAGTTGCATCCATTGTAAAATAACGCATAGAAAGGAAAGCTAAACTGCCCTGCTTTTCTTTCCACCAGCCCCCTCAAAAGCCCTGCTATTAACATGGGAACCTGGTGCCCAGAAGACAGAAGCCTAGAGGGGGACAGTGCTTAATTCCAGTGACTTCAGGAGGAGACTAGTTGGATAGAAGACCTAGATGATGGTTAAGCCTTATGTTTCTAATGGCCTAGAAGTACTCTGGTTTATTTGGGTCTGGTGGGAATCTTCCCATAGCTCATGCAGGGTGCCTCTGCTGATTTGCACTGCAATTCAGATAGTACAAGGGAGTTGGTTTCTCTGGTTTCTAATCATAATTTCTTTGTTTTCCTACCCTTAAAGAGGATGACTTTATTTGCAATTATGCCAGAATTATGTCTACTATCCTTGATAATAAGATCTTTCATTGGCTTTTGCTTATTGCTTTCCATTACCTGAATGCCCTCCATCCCTGTTTCTCCCACTCTGCTGATACTGTAATTCTCATCCCTTGAACCCTTCCCTGGCCCTTCCATGAATCTTTACTGGATATTCTTCCATCTCTAATGCTTCCACAGAGCTGTGTATACACAGATACCTACCATAGAACATATGACCAGGACCTGCTACAAAATTTGCACGGCCCAAGGCAAAATGAAGATGGGGGCACTTGTTTATAAATTACTAAGAATTTTTAAATGGTGGCACAGAGCATTAAATCAAGTGCAGGGACCTTTGTGATTGCACAAATCACATGTCCATGAAGCCAACCCTACTTTTTTTTTTCCATTATAGATGGTTTACCATTTTCTGTCAATTTTTCAACTGTACAGCATGGTGACCTGGTTATGCATACATATTTAGATTCGTCACAAGTGATTAGACATAGTTCCTGGTGCTATACAGCAGGATCTCCTTGCTTTTCCATCCCAAAGGCAATAGTCTACAACTATTAACCCCAGACTCCCATACCAACCCACTCCCTCCCCAACCCTCTTGGCAACCACAAGTCTGTTCCCCAAGTCCGTGATTTTCTTTTCTGTAGAAAGGATCATTTGTGCAGTATATTAGATTCCAGATATGTGATATCATATGGTATTTGTCTTTCTTTTTCTGACTTACTTCATTTAGTATGAGGGTCTCTAATTCCAACCATATGGCTGCAAATGGCATTATTTTATTATTTTTTATGACTGAGTAGTATTCCATTGTGTATATATACCATGTCTTCCTAATCCAATCCTCTGTCAATGGACATTTGGCCAACCCTACTTCTGACACTGTAATCAGATTCCGTGTTACACATTGTTTGTTGATTTGAGGCTACTTGTCACCCCTTTTGGGGGTAACATCCAGAGTTCCACTGAGGGGTTACTTCTTCCCCTCTGTATATATCTTGGTAAATCTATAAATCAAGGCACCCCACCCTCTCCTTCTAAGGAAGAGGCAAATGATTAACCTCATTAGGACTCTTCTCCCCCATCCCACCCTACCACCTAGTCCCTCCCTCTCTTTCCTCTCCCTGCTTCTTCTCTCTTTCCTTTCCCCCTCTTCCTCTCCCTCTCTTTGCTCTCTCTTTCCCCTCTCTTTCTTCTCCCCCTCTTCTTCCCTCAAGTGTTTGAATTTTGAGAACAAAGATACAAGAAAAGGAAATTGGGATGAATTTGGGATGAATTTGTTCAGTGGCAGTGCCCACCATGACAGCTGAAAATTTCCTGGTACTGAAATTTAGATTATGTTAATTTTTTCACAATCTTAGAGCCTGATTCTCCAGACTTCTAGTTGATACTGTGAGTGTCCCGAGAGCTTTCCAAAAAATTTCTTTCCTGCTTGGACAGCCAGAATTTGTTTTTGTTGCCTGCAGTCAAATAATCCTGTGAGTATGCCTCATTCTCGCACAGGAATGTTAGTTCTTTGGTCTAATTAAAATTACAGCATGCAGGACTACTGGCACAGTGGAAATGAATCCGACTAGTAACCATGAGGTTGTAGGTTCCATCCCTGGACTCACCCAATTGGTTAAGGATCTGGCATTGCTGTGAGCTGCAGCTCGGATCCGGCATTGCTGAGGCTGTGGCATAGGCCTGCAGCTGTAGCTCCAATTCAACCCCTAGTCTGGGAACCTCCATATGCCACTGCAGGTTTGGCCCTAAGAAGACAGGGGGGAAGAAAAGTACAGCATGCATGTATCATGTGAATACTGAATGATAGGAAAGGGCAAAGTATTTCCCATATGGGATTTCATTTAATTTTCACAATGAGCCTTCAAGAGTAGGTATCACTATCCTCCCTCACTTTTCAGATGATGAAAATGAAGTTGTGAGAGGTCAAATAATTTTCTGAAAGTCTCCCATTTATTTAGTTATGAAATCAAGATTTTCAGGGTTTTTTTACCCCCAAGACCAAACTTTCCCCAATGTTTTGTTCCCTTTGTATCCCTATTGCCTAGTATATTGCATTCCCAATAACTATTCAATGAGTGAGTAAATAAAGAAGAGAAGGAATATTCACACCCATGTCTTCATCCAGTAGCTGACTGTAATTGCCAATAAAGTGAAAATTTGTAATGGCCGATAATTATAAAGTCAAAATTTTATCTTTTGTCTCTCTCATCATAAAATTTTATTTGCCATTTGCTACTATGAAAAAACACTGGCAGAGTCATTACATATTTCTAAAACTGGCTTAGCGTACAAATCATCTCAATCTACTTCATGATTTTATTTAGTGGCTCACTGTGATGGCCACTTTCAAATCAAAGGCACAAGGACTGGTACAGATACATATCAATTTTTGATTCCAAGGAAAAACTATACAACTTTAACCATGTTGGCCTATAATGGAGATGTTCTCAAATAATTTTCCTCAACCCACGAATAGTTGCAAAATCAACCACGGGGAAGGTATAAATGTCTATAGAGTCGAAGAGGATGCCTAATTTGTAATTGTGCCCTAGTCCAATAGCATTAAGGAGAACCAGAAAGACAGCTGTCTAGAGCAGTTCCCCATTCCACATGAGATCTAGCTAGCTATCATATGAACAGAGGAAATACATTTGGCAGGTAAAAACAAAGCCCGTTATTTTCCCCCTTGTGTGTGTCTAAACTGTTCAATGTAAATAAGATGTTATTGAGCAAAGGACTAATCTTTACTGTTACACATACAGGTTCAGAGGTAAAAAAAAAAAAATTCAATTAATTACAAAAGCTTCCAAACAATGCAAACAGCATTAAGCACAGTAATTATAAGATAAGCATTGAAGCAATTTTCAGTTGATTGGGTGTGGGTGTGCAGAAGTAAACCTACAGTCTGCCTGCTGGTGCAAGAATGGCTTACATGCCAGTTAGTGGTTATTGCTACTAATTATTAAAAACATTTTTAGGAGTAATTAAAAATTAAATGCACTGTATGATGGCTTATAACTTTGTGGTGGTAAATTGCTCATATTTTCCATATCAATCATGCAGGACTACTGGGTGAGATGGAAGAGCATTCTGACACCGAGTATCAGAAGCCAAATCACACATGTGGGCCTTCTCAGTGGATGCAATATTGGAGCTTGGTTTTTCTGCTCAAAAGTTTCTATGAACTAACACTACTGGGTCAAAGTCATTACAGTGCTAAAGAGAACAATAGATGTGGGCATAATCCTTTGCTTCTGACTTTAGTTTTATCCTCATTGCCACAAAACACTGTTGAGAACTGAAAGACATTTAGGCAAGATAAAGCTTAGCCTCATCTGACACCTCATTTCCTTACAAGCTCTGCCGGAGAGGACAACTCAGAATTCTAGAATGAATACCAGGATCCCAGTTTCACAATTCACTCTGTCACTGTGGATACTCCACTATTTCTCCCTGGTCTCAGCTTCTTTACCTTCAAAGCATGAACGGGCCCTGTGAATTCCTTTCAGTGATATATCTGTGTCCTGATTGGGCTACTCTGCAACCTACACAGCTCATGGGAATGCCAGATCCCCAACCCACTGAGTAAGATCAAACTCCCATTTTCATGGATATTCCTCGTTATTGCTGAGCCACCAGGGAAGTCCAAGGAGGCTCTGATATAATTGGATGGAGGTGAGAACAGGACACCCATCTCCTTGGCAAAGCTCTCTGGTGACTCTAATGTGCTTAGAAACTTACAAATTACTGACATGCTTTCCATTCATTAGATCACTAGTTCTGTTATTTTTAAATATTCTATAATGTTTGTATTTTTATCCCCATGCTACAAATGAGAAAATGTATTTAGGGAGGTTAATCATTTATCATAACTCAAATATGGCAGAGACACGAGGGAAATCTTGTAAAATTGTTTTCCAAGCATCTCTGATCCAATGATCCTGGGTTTTCCTAACCTTTAATTTACTATTGGTTTTATAAGTTGTTGATTGGTTTCCTGGAGGTCTCTCCTCTTTGGTTTCTTTTCGGGTTATTGTAGCACACATTTTTAAATTCCTTATACTTCCAGGGTATTTCAGTGGAATCATACACCAAATAAAGGTCATGCATTTGCTTGCCATTCCCAACGAGGATTTGTTGGCATATTAGAAACTAAATGTTGGCAGTCCAGGTGGTAATGTTCCCGAAAGTCAGGGCTATCAGGCTCTTTCAGTAGCTGAGCCTGAAGAAGGGTGGAGCTCGGGGAGAGGAGACTGAGCAGCTTCTGCTGTGTCACTGCAGCCTACACCCACTACGCAGGAGGTGGGGGAGAAACAGGGACTCAGTGGCTAATGGGAAGTGAAGGGACTTTCTATAGTCTCTGCCTCAGGCCCTTGAGGTGTGTTTGTGTTTTGTTCATCTTAAGGCTGTTACCTCTCTTTCTTCTGATTATCTCACTGGCCCCAGGATATTTCTACCCTTTAGTTATTATCTTCACTGGAAATCTACTTATCTTTTAAAAAGGTAGGAAGCAATTTCTAAGGCACCATAATTCTATTTACATTCTTAATTCTACACAGCCAAGGTAAAGAAAAGTAGTCATTACCTATACATATTGAGTCCACTTTCCGGGACATTACTGGAGTTTAAGGAAACAAATTGCCGCAACAAAACCCCAAAACACACTTGACACCGCACTGGTGGCTCTCCTTGGAATTGGAGGTCCCATGAGCTACCAGTTTTACACCTCAACTGCCAACGCCCCACCTGAAAGCAGGAAAGAATTGTGTTTTCACACCAGATTATAATTGGCAGATCCATACTTTGTTTTTGCTTGTTTCTTTCAGCAAAATCAGCCTGCCTTCTTTCTGACTTCCCCTGCCAGTCATATCAGATTGTGTGAGCTTAAAGATATACAATAATTCCTGGGCAACCTGAAAGCCAGGGAGACAACAAAGAGATACTGAAAAAAAAAAAAAATCATGGCGAAAGTATGAGTGAATAATAGAAGACAGATTTGAGATAATTATTGGAGAGATGACAGATTATTTCACCATGATTTGTTTTGCCAGGTTGTCGTTTCAAAGATAATGAAGAACTATTAAATCGATTTCTTTTCTTTTCTCAGGGAAATGAGTACACAGATATTAAAGAATAAATGAAATGAATACATGGATACTAATTATAAATACTAATTATGGTAAGTTTGAACAGCTAGCTACTTTATACAACACTAGAAATATTCGTTATGCAAATGCATATACTCTACCCAGCGGCTTTATAGATTACTGGCATTAGGTCCAGAATTATTGTGCAGAAACAGGATGGTGGCTCAACTTGGTTGGGGGTCATTTTATTGCTAATTTAACTAGTGTTAAATTCGTGGGTATTTAACTATCAGTGAAGCAATTTGGGGCTCAATTCACCAAAGTATCATTTTTAGTAATATTTTAGTGAAAAGTGAAGGAGTGTTCCTCCCGATGCTGTCCTGCAATGCTGGAAGGCACACTGTTTTCTAGTCTACAGTAATGAAACTTGCATTAGCAAAAGTGGGCTGGTTGCCTACCAAGGAAAAAAAACACAATCTCCTTGAGAACTTGGTATCCTGCTGCATTTTATTGCAGTAAAAGCATTTCTCACATCCCTCTTCCCTGAAGGAGATATTTAAAAATTCCTAAATCATGAGCCAAATTAGTAATAACCCATCCAGCATTTCATGGAAGACGTTCACCATAGGATTATTACATTGAACTACCAACTTTTTGCTTTAGGAAAGAAAAAAAAAAACTATTTCTCTACCAACATGAAACATGATCAACTCCAAATTCAGAAAGATTTACAAATGCCACAACACAGTTATCTACCAGCAAACATCATTTCTTTGTTTCATAGGACACCAAGGATAAATTATTCATGAGCCCCCATTTCAGATGCTTATTGTGTCTGGTGGCAAAGTCTCCGCCTGCTCAGCCCCGGGAAAACTCCAGTGGTCTGCTGCAGGCACCGTTCTCTGTGCCATCCAGGGACCAGCCTTGTGCTCTCGAGTTACTGGAGCAGTGCAGGCGGTTTCAGTGGCCTCAGCTGTGGAGACAGCTGTTTGCCCACAGTCTGTGATGGCAGAAATGTGTGGTAGGCTTCCCCCTAACAGCATGTCCCTCACCACACACCACACACACACACACACACACACACACAACTCCCATGTTATGCATCATAAAACACACCACCACCACCACCAAAGGGATGCAAAGAAGCCTCATGATTTGGGGACCAGAATGAGCAGTACCCCACAGTGTAGAATAGCTCTTTATCTTGTATGCAAAATTATTGGGTGATAGGCTGAACAGCCCCAGAATCCAAAGCTTTCTTGTAATTTATATATCAAAAGGTTTGTGCATGCGTGAAATTCAAAATGATTTACTGTTTAGTTATTGCCTTATTTACTTACTTAATGGATTGATTGATGTGCCTGGATCCCAAGGCCGGCAGAGGCTTTTTTAAAAGATTGTTTTAAAGGAAGTAGATTGCCATCAGGAGTTTCACCAACACAGTCGGCCAACCCCTCCTTGCTCGTGTGGATTCATAATGAGTTCCTTTTGGTTCTGGCTTGCTACCTATATGTGGCTCTTCGTTGACACAAAATACTGCACCTCGCACACAATGGGAAGTGGCAGGGATGATAAAATGGAATATTAGGGATTGAAGGCTAAAATATGAGGAGAAAATCTGAATCAAAGTCCAAAGTTTCAACTAATATAAGGACCTATAGTAAGCAATCCTTTGCATGGAGCTTGGGCTGGAAGAAATGAACAACTCCACAACAATAGGCGTTATTAAGATTCCTTCTGGCATCAATTTCTCCGCAGAAGAGGGAAGTGCAGACAGAAAAGTCTTATAATTTTGAATTCTTCTTGTAGATCTCGGATCATCTGTTTATCTTATGGACACTGAACTTACTTTCATTTTGTCAGGACATAATCTGTCTGAATTGGTCAATGTCTTAAAATTAAATTGTCTATAAACATTGAAAAGAGAGTTACAAGAGAAGTTTCACAAACCTTCCCTAGCACTTGAAGTCTGTTACTTTATTAGGGGGTCTAATTTTGTAAATGGTCTTGAATAAGGGTCAAATCGGGAGAAGGAGGAATTGGTTTATAGACACGGGATGTTGCATTTGTGTAGAACGCTTATTCACTCAAAGTTCTATGCGTGCGATGTTTACGTAAGATCTCTGGAACCTCGTTTCCAACCTAACTCTAATTTGACATAATGCAGCAGAGAATGGCACCAGTCATCGGGCTTGCATCAGAAATGCATTTTATTTGGATTCAATTCAGACTCTTAACGAACTGGTTCCTGTAAATGCAGCAGATGGGAGCGAGGCACATGGGAGCGTGTGTGCGGCCTCACACCCAGCATTCACGGCTGCCTCACTGTGCTAAAGCCTTTCCTGAGTTAGTTGGTTAGTTAGTTAGCTAATTAGTTAGGCACACTCCAACTGAAACTTTTCATTATAATTAACATATTTATCCTACCAATCCCCTGAATTGAGGCATGAAAAGCTACGGTCCAGCCAAGGCAAGTCGATTCTTTCTGTAGCTTTCTCTCCCTCTCTCTCTCTCTCTCTCTCTCTCTCTCTCTCTTCCTGATTAATGTGCTGAATGTTGCCAGAAGATGGTCCAACGGTTTATAAACCTGGCAAGCTGTAGCCAGAGCCGCTTTTCTAAAGGTCAATTAAAAATGCTAGTTGCACTGTAAACAGAATTCTCCCTAGAAGAATGCCACGCAGTGCCCAAAGTGGTCTCTTAATACAAAATATCAATTTGATTTTCCTCAGGAGATTTCCTCTCCTTTTGCAATGCAAATATTTTCAAGTGTACTAAACACGTTTTAGCACCTCAACATAGGCACTAAAACTATTTGCATGCAAAATTACCCAGAGTAGGCAGACAGGCACAAGCTTATGCTAGCACCATATGTGCTGAAGAATTTGAGCCAGGAAACAACTAGTATCTGGACGTTATTTACAATTTAAATTTAATTTTACATTATTATTCAAACGAGAGCTTATATATAAAGTCTCTATTAAAATTAATGCTTCACATGGAACCAAATTTCACCTAAAATTACATGTTTAATAGTACTGGGCTTTTGTGTTCCAGCTGTCCAAACCACTCAAGAAGGACAATATGGGCACTTTTGCCCCTTGTCTTCCAGCTCTACCTGCGTGCGAGGTTCATTTTCCCCTCTAACAACTTCTCTCAGAAAGAGCAGCAAGATTAATGTTGATTGGAAGGCCCAGAAAGCAACACAAAACATAGACCAAGCCAGACACATGGAAGCGCAGAAGCGATTTGAAAAAGTACCGTACCACTTGGAAATAGCATAGAACATTGTCCATATTCACAGTTAAAAAAAAAAGGAAAGAAAAGTTTTTTCTTCCCCAAGAAACCCCCCTTGATATTTTGCAAATGAGAGAAATGACTCTGGTTTAGCATTTACTTTTAAATTGTAACGGTTTAGAGCGTCCCAAGAAAAACGGTTCCCAAGAAAAACGGTACTTTTTTACGTACTCCAGAACGCTGTAATGCTGTTAACCCTTTATCTGCGTTGTGCTTTCCAAGTACTATAGTGGAGAAATCAGAACTCCACTGGCAATGATTGGGCAGTGTATTTAACAATTACTTGTTAATGCATATCAAGATAGAATTCTGCTTTCTTCCAAGTAATATAGCATGTCAAGTTTAGCGAGTTTTCATGTCTTTCATCTCCTTGGTTTAAATGTTCACTAGCTTATTTTTATGTTCATTTTAGGAAAAAAAAATTCAGATGAGTCAGAATGAGTATTTCTAACCCACAGCTATGGAAATAAGTTTAGGGTGGAAAAATCGATATGCTATATTTTTTCACAAGGATGACATCAGATAGACCCAGAATCTTAACTACGGAGAGTTCTTTCCCTGGATGAAAGATACTCAAATTTATTATAAACCTAACATATATAATTTCTCTTTGAAAACTTCACGTTTTGTTCTAGATTAAGAATCTGTTTTTGCTTTCTTTCTCTCTCTTTCTTGCTTTCTTTCGTAGGAAGCTGCTTTCTTTCTTGACTTGCAATCAGTCTTTGAAATGTTGAATCATTGCCTAGGTGCATGAACTCAATTCTGAGCAGCTTTAATTTATAGCAGCCAACATTTCTATAACATAAGCTCTCTAAAAAAGACCCACAGAAGAACCAGAAATCTGTGGTTGTGTAGAAAGTTTAATGGGAATGGAAAATCTCCACATTTACACGTCTATCCTTGCATATTAATATCATTACATTTAAAGGGTGGTTTGATTTCAAACATTGAATTAATTAAGGGAACTTCCAGGTCGAGTTATAAGGCCAAATCAAATGCCAACAGCTCCCTCTACTGGAAACTGGATGAAATCATTTGATCTCTGTCAATCGCTGTTTAAGAAACATCTTCATAAAATTAAATTTTTTTGCAAAACATCAAAGCTTCTTGGGAAAGCTGAAAGATGTTCACTTGTGATAGAAAGAAAAATACTAAGAATTATAGAAATAGGAGTTCCTGCTGTGGCACAGCAGGTTAATGATTCCACATTGTCTCTGGGGCAGCATGGGTTCCATCCCTGGCTAAGCGTAGTGAGTTAAGGATCCCACCGTGGCGTAGGTCACAGCTGCAGCTGGGATCCAGTCCCTGGCCCAGGAACTTCCACATACCATGGGTACAGCAAAAAAAAAAAAAAAAAAAAAAAAGGAATTATAGGAATAGAAGTTGACAGTCATGCAAATTTTCTACTATCAATAAACAGTTCCTGCCTCCACTGAAACATTTGCCATTTCTTGCCCAGAACCCTTTATTATATAGAGTTCAGGTTAAGTTTAAAATATAATTAGGGCTATGTTTAGGTTTGCCTTTTCTCAAATCGGACACAAATATTAAATTTATATTCTGGAAGTTGAGAAACCTTAATGGAAGTATTCACATTTTTTGTTATATTTCTTTGTCATTTGATGAGTTCTAAAACTGAAAAAAGGAACTATGTTTATTGTTATTTCAATGAGAATAAATAGATCACTTTAACTTGTTTATCATTTAGAAACAATAAAGTTGGCTTCTATTTAAACTCTTAGCATTTGATATAACAAGTAGTTTGATTACGGCAATAAAAACACAAAATAAGCTACATTTTTTTTTTCCTGTACTCTGAGCCTCATCCTTAATGGAGATGGCTGTCCTCCACCATCTGAAATGATCAGTCTATTTGGTTTCACTCCTTTAGAGCTTCTCTCCCTCAGATCTCCCCCACTCCTCTGTAACTCTTAGTCTCATTTTCACACAGCCATATTCCCTGAACATAAATGGAAAATGTAATAGCACACTCAGAAGTTTTCAAATCCCACTCATTTCAACAAGTGAGACCTGACAAGGTTGATGTGATAAGCACATGTGAGAAGTTCTAGAATTTTGACGTTAAGTGCTCCAGGAAGGAAAAAATCCTCTTCTTTAGAAAAGAAGAAATACAGCCCTGCAGAGACAACAACATCCCATTCTATGGATCCGCCTTAACAGTGGAGCCCCACTGCCCCAGCCCAGCTTGCCATATAAACTTTGGAAACAGACTAGTGATTTTTGAAAGATTACCTAGATTGAATAATTATTTCACTCTTCTTACCAACGTGCCATTCCCCTTCTTCTCCCCGACTCACATACACGGGCTCAAAATATATGTAGGTATATCTTCATCTTTGAGAATGGGACCAGTTCTGTTAAAAGAACAATCCTGCATCTGAAATTCGATATCTTGATTTAGGAAATCACAGTTATTTCCTAAAGCATCTAAAATTGGTGTCCAAAGCCTCAGAGAATCTTCTTATGACAAGTTCTTCCTTGTTTCACAAAACACTTATTGTTGAATTACAGAGCATATTGGCATACAACATTTTTAGGGATTTCTTATTTCACTAATTCTCTTCAAACACTAATTCTCCTTTAAAAGTTGAATTTTTGAAACATTAAGTTAAAAATGTGGCTTTGGAGTCAGGCAGGTCTCCTGGATTCGAACCTCCCCTCTGTCATTTATAAACTGTGTGACCTATGGCAGATCACTTAAACTCAGGGAGTCTCAATTCCCTCTTTGGTAAATAGAAAATAAGACTTTTCTATACAGCAGAAATCGTGGAACATTGTAAATCAACTATAGTAGGAAAAATAAAAATATTTTTAAAAACAGAGAGAATAATAATACATTCTGCCTCACTGGGTGGCTCATTGGGGTTGCCATGAGGTAATATGTGTAAGATGTTCCAACAAAAGCATAGGAAACAAGCAACCAATGTTGCTATTCCTGCTTAATAAACAAGAAAACAAAATCTTATGTATATGAAGCAGTGTAACTGTTTTGTTTATTCTACAAAAAGAAATGGCATCGTATTCATCCAAGGAAGCATTGAATATCAATGACTTTGACCAGAAAAGTCAAAGAAAGTATTATCTAAAAGGAGGCATCGAGGAGTTCCCACGGTGCCGCAGAGGTAACGAACCTGACTGGTATCCGTGAGGACGCGGGTCCTATACTTGGCCTTGCTCGGTGGTTTAAAGATCCAGCATTGCCATGAGCTGTGGTGTAGATCACAGACTGCGGCTCAGATCCCATGTTGCTCTGGCTATGGTGAAGGACAGCAGCTACAGCTCTGATTCAAACCCTAGTCTGGGAACTTCCATATACCTTGGTTGCAACCCTAAAAAAAATAGCAAAGAAAGAAGGAAGGAGGGAAGGAAGGAAGAAAAGGGAAGGAAAGAAAGAGAGAGAGAGAGTGAGGGAAGGAGGAAGGGAGGAAGAAGGAAAGGAAGAAGAAAAGAAAAAGGAAGGAAGGAAGGAAGGAAGGAAGGAAGGAAGGAAGGAAGGAGTTCCCATTGTAGCTCAGCAGGTTAAGAGCCTGACATAGTGTCTGTGAGGATGTAGGTTCAATTGCTGGTGCAGGTCACAGATGCTGCTCAGATCTGGTATTGCTGTGACTGTGGCATAGTCGGCAGCTACAACTCCTGTTCAAACCCTAGCCTGGGAATTTCCATATGTCAGTGGTGCATCCATTAATAGAAGATATATAGGTAGCTGATAGGTGGGTAGGTAGGTAGGTAGATAGATAGATAGATAGATAGATAGATAGATAGATAGATAATAGGTAGATGAAGAGGATTCAAATTTGAAGGGTGAAGCAGTCATACTTCCTTCCTGGGAGAGCACAGCCCAGCTGTTCCCTCTGATGGGACAGGTGTTTGTTTAGAGTAGGGCAGTAAGTTAGAACCTAGAACCAGAGAATGAAGTTGTTCTTAAGGGCTCATCTAGAGAACATCTACAGGACAGTGTGTCCATAGAGGATTGTGAAGCCCTGGGAGAATCGGTTGAGAATCCAAGCTTTGGAAGTGGATAGACCTTGTTCTAATCCTACCACTGGTCACCTTTGAGCTGTGTAACCTTGGGCCCATTTCCTCACTCTGACTGAACTTCATTTTCCAGTGCTGCAAAATAAGGATATGGTTTAACTTGCAGAGCTGAGTGAGAATTGTGATCCCAGATTATTGTGAAAGAGTCTGCATGATCTGGATCTGCCTTGCTAGGCAGTCCTTCCACTTCGACCTTCCTCTTTGCTCCTTATGCTGCTGCAGACAAATGGGACTTCTTGGCAGCCCGCAGCCCTCATTCTTGCCCTGTTCCCTCATCGCTTCAGTGGCGGCTCCTTCACCATTGCTTGGTCCAGCCATCCCTTCCTTGTGGACACCTTCCTTGATCTTGCTGAGTGGGTCAAATTCTTTCTATGTCTTCTTAAATTTCTTAAACAATTCTCCTCCCTCATGGCACATTATCACAAGTATAATTTAATTTGATTGATTGTCTCCCTACTAGACTATGAGCCACTTGAAGGCAGGAAGTATCTGTTTTTGTTCACCATTACATTCCCTGTATCTAGTGAAAAATATGTTCCTAATAATTACTGTTGAATAAATAAATGGAAATCCATCACCTAAGAGATCTTTAGAAAATGGTGGTTATTACTACAAAATCTTAGCATCAAAGGGAGCTTAGAGGTGCTCTAGAGATGAGTCCAAGTCACTTTTCCTTCAACTATGTCACCAGCACATTCACACCCTCTTTAGATCCACGAGCAAAAATGAAGACCTCACAATCCATGCATGTCTATGAAAATCTACTCTTATGGCATCCACCCAGTGGTGTCCACATTTCCTTTGGTTCTCCTAAATCATAATCCCTTTTGTAATTACAACAGTGTCTCAGTTGTAAAGAGCTGTGAGTGTGATGATAGCCACTCTGAACTGTGCACACCAGTGGGGGATTTTAGGCAGTGATAGGACTGGCAATTATTTACTTTGGGAAGAGAATCCTGTTGGTATTTCTGCACAGGCCTTTGTCTACTGTGAGATGCTATGCATATTTGTGTGGCTCAGAGGTCTTCAGGATGCATTTTCAGATGTTTCTTGGTCTTCTCTTTGTATATTTGCTTACCTCCTCACCTTCTAGAAAATTCTGTCACAGGATAGAAATGTGATAATGCCCAGGAAACATTTTAGGGCCATAATAAAAGTCATTCAAAGCGTGGCAACACAGGAAAGAAAGTGTAGTGGTAAAACTGTAGGAACAGTTAAACAAAAATTTTTCCACTCATTAAAAAAAAAAAAACCTTGGAGACTTGAAGGGCAGGAAATGCTACCACTTTATTGTCTTTTTAGTCCAATGCCTTTATAGGCATATCCCTTTAACATATATTATCATATTGATCCCCCAGGGCCTACCACAATTTCCACCTCCTCCCTGCTCTGGCTACCCCAGTACACTCTGACCTTTTTTCTGAATTCCCATGGTGCCTCTTTGCATGCTTTACTGTTTTGCAAACTGTTCTTGATACTCATTTTTTCTCTCTCAACCACCTTGGAAGTAGGGACCCCTTGCAGTAGGGCTAGGTGAGAAAGCTAGGGCCTTTGGAAACACATATGGGTTTTGGAAGAGCAAGATGTGATTGGAAACTGATTTCTTGACCCTTACTGTCAGCGGGAAGCTGACCCAGGATCTACACCTCAATTTGAGATATAATATCTTACCCAATTATTAGAATTAAAATAGATTAAAATGTGATGTACTAACAACCACTTACCTTATCACCCACCCTTCACCTCCCTAAGTTTGCTGCTTACCAACTTAAGTTAAATTAACTTTTTAACATTTTTTAAATAAAGCTTTTGTACTGTTGTTTTTATTTTCAGGTTAGGAAGCTAATAGACCCTTTTAAAAAACTTGAACAACACAGAAAGTATAAAAGAAGAAAGTACAGATAACCAGCTGCCATATTTGAGGGATTACTGTGTGCAGTAACTAGGCTGTTTGCTGTATATTTATATCATCCTCTTTAATTTTGGCAGCAACTCGAGGGGTAGATACTAATATTATTCCCATTTTCCATGATAAACAACAAAGACAAAGGATGCCAGTGGGCTCCCAGCAGGGGGTGGATTTGGAAATCAAATCCAGCTGCTCACTCCAAAGCATAACCACAGTACCAAAGTAGTTACCAATATGATCCATAAATTAACCCTGTCCCATCGTAGAAGACAAGTTCATACTATTACAATATATTGTAGATTCAACAGTATTTCCTTCCATTTAGATGTACATACAGACACAGAGGCATATACACACATATAGAGAAAGCTATGTAGTATTTTTTTAAATCAAAATTGGGATCACACCATATGTACAATTTTTTTTCATTAACATTACATTTTTGACACTTTCATGGCATAAAAATTACTCAGATATATACTTTTAGGAGTAACTCTGTAAGCAATTTTTACCCTCATTGTACCATTTTTCTCTTGGACTTTTAAATGTTTCCACGTCTTTAGCATGTAAATTTTCTCCAGGTTGAATTTACTATTTATTAGAATTATGTACCTTGCAATCTTCAATGTGAAAGTTATTTATCATGGAAAAGAGATAATTATATAATCTCCCAGATGTGCCATTTGTGATTTAGACTTTGTTGAAAATAGGACTTTTATAATAATCCTCCAGCCCATTCCACTACGTCGTTTCCTTTTTTTTTGTCTTTGTAGGGCCAAACCTGTGGCATATGGAAGTTCCCAGGTTAGGAGTCAAATCAGAGATGTAGCCGCCGGCCTATGCCAGAGGCACAGCAATGCCAGATCCGAGCTGTGTCTGCGACCTATACTACAGCTCATGGCAATGCCAGATCCTTAAACCACTAAGCGAGGCCAGGGATCTAACCCGCATCCTCATGAATGCTAGTTGGGTTCACAAACCGCGGAGCTACGATGGGAACTCCTCATTTCATTTTTTAATAGTGATTGAAAATATACGCAATCCAGTTAATCCATTTCTGCCCATAGTACCGAAATGTATTACCATAGTGCCTATAGGCCAAGAACAAACCCGCCTATATCATTTCACCAAGTTTCGTCAATGGTCTAAGAAAGGCATTGTGGTGTCATAGGGAACTACTGGAGCCATAAACTAAGGTCTGGGACCCGAACCGCAGTCACCACTTATTATAGTGACTCTATTTTGAGCATGGAAAATTGATCTTTGTAAGCCTCAGTTTCATTGTTGTAAATTATAATAACAATATTTTCTCTACTGTCTTGCCAGTTTGTGGTGAGAATTAAATGCTAGAACACTCTGTATGCAATAACATATATATTATTACTGATATTACTGTTATTATTATTGTTAATTATTTAGACTTGTCTAAAGAACCATACACTTATTTGGAAAGAAAAACCACAGAAAATTTTTGGGTCCCTTCTTTTCAATGCATAGAAATGTCTGCAAAATTCCCAGAGGTTCTACTTGTTCTAGGGGGAAAAAAAAATTGTTGGACTGTTTGGGCTCCATGAAAGGGAAGAATGACTCAAGAATGGGAATTGATTTTATTTTTTATAGAACACCTTTCTTATGAGTATTTTTTTTCCTTTGTTTGAACTCTATTAGAAGCTTAAAACCACCGTGTTTTTATTCACCTCTTCTTTTCCTTTACTTGGGTCCTTAATGAAAAGCCTCATGCTCCTTAGAATACACAGTAAATAAAAAATTAGCCCAATTTCCTCCTTTGAAGGCAGGCCTAATGTCCCCTCTGATTGTGGCTTGTGTAGGTTTTTTTGTGGCTTGGAACAGGATGCCTGGCCCAGGTTGCAGGAGGCTTTCAGCAGGCTCTTGGCACGGGTGGGTTGGGTCCCTGCTCTGTTCCCCATCATCACCTTCTCACTCACCCTGCATTTCTCTTGACCAACCTCGGCACTGACTTACCGTGAGTCACCATATTGCATGAAAACCCAGTGAAGGGTGAACCTTCTCACTAGCGTGAGTTTTGGGGATCTTCCCCAAGAAAACTTTGGTCAGAGAATCATGCCAAAAACTGGTATGTTAGCAATACTGTCCTCTTACTTTTTCTGAAAAATTCCTTTGTCATATATTTTCTCGGTGATTATTTGCAAAAATATCTCTCAAGAAGTTGAGAATTCTCTTTTTGTCATCAGAATGCACATCTGGGCCAGCATGGTGGGGTTTGGGCTTTAGTGCTTTCTTTATTGAATTTCCCCCTGTGTTTTATTTCAGTAGTTTGTATCATGGTTCCACAGGTGTCTATTTCCAAATGATGACTACTAAACAGATTTTATTTTCTTTCCCCTCTCTTCACATCACATGTTTCCTTTTTAGCAGGCTTTTGAAAAGTGAATCTGACATTTGAGAGTCAAAACTCTTAGTAACATCTGGCCTGCCTATCTGTAATGATGGGCCCGTAATCAGAGTTTTAAACTTGCGTCTGAAATCCCAGAGGAAATATTTGTCTTATACTTTGTGCTCCATGTGTGGCAATAGGATTCCTGCGTCAAGAAGTAAATAATAATTATGGTTTACTTCAGTAATATAAATGTTTACATAAAATAAAAAGTAAAAGAAGATGAAGAAAAAGAGCTGAGTTAACATTTGGTTCCTAGTTACCATGCACAACTGCAGGTTGTAACCCACCTCTTGAGAATTTCAAATCCTGTGGTTACCTGCCCTTAAATTTCAAGACATCAGTATTCAGCTTCGTTATGTTTTTTTGTTTGTTTGTTTTTTTGGCTTTTTGCCTTATCTAGAGCCGCACCTGCGGCATTTGGGGTTTCCCAGGCTAGGGGTCTAACAGGAGCTGTAGCTGCCGGCCTTCACCACAGCCACAGCAACGCGAGATCCAAGCCACATCTGTGACCTACACCACAGCTCACGGCAACGCCGGATCCTTAACCCACTGAGCAAGGCCAGGGATCGAACCCCCAACCTCATGGTTCTTAGTCGGATTCATTAACCACTGAGCCACGATAGGAACTCCTTAGCTTCACTGTATTTAAATGAAGAAACAGTCAAATAAAACTTAAGGCAACTTTTATTTAAATGTTATATATGATCTTCCTCTTCTTCCTTGTTTTAAAAAGATCCTCTGTCCTTCCATACTTAAGAAATTGAACCAAGCCATTTATGTATTATTGTTACTGATTACCAGCTCATGTGCTCCACAAACAGTAAGGCCAAACAAAACTGAAATGTTGAAGTCTGGAGCAAAGAACGTTTTATTGCCAGATTATACAAGGAGAACTATGCCCCCCAGAACCCCAAACTCCCCACAGGATTTCAGCAAAGCGTTTTTAAAGGCAAGTGAGGCAGGCTCATCCCAGGGTATGTGATCAACTTGTGCACAGCTCTCTGACTGGGTGATATTGAGCTAAAATTTAGGGCAGTTAACATGATCAACCTTAGGCGCCAGAAGGTCTGAGGACTGTGTGCTCATCCTCATCAAATAATTGGTTTCTTCCATTTCTTGGTGGTTTTAATATCTGAAAAAAATCAGGAAATAGGCATGCGATACTGTTATCTGGGTACTTCAGAGAGGAGCTAGAGCAGAGGATATGAAGGAGGGGTCTGTGCCCCATAGGGTCCTGCTGGGTCACATTATGTAAAGGAAGATGTAAGAAAGTGAGGACTTCCCACTGTGGTGCAAGGGTTAAGGATCCAGCGTTGTCTCTGTGTCAGTGTGTGTTCAATCCCTAGCCAGGTATGTGGGTTAAGAATCCAGCATTGCCACAGCTATGGTATAGTTTGCAACTGCAGCTGGATTCAGTCCCTAGCCCCGGAACTACCATATGCCATGGAGGTGGCCGAAAAAGAAAAAGAAAAAAAAAAATAGAAGTAAGAAAGTGGTGTGATAGGGGTAAAGAAAAAAAAAAATAAAAAAGGATTATGTGGCTCTAATCCTTACTCATGAGATGACTCTGGGCAAGATAACTAATATCTCGGAGTTTCCATCATGGTGCAGTAGAAACGAATCCGACCAGGAATGATGAGGTTGCAGTTTTGATCCCTGGCCTCATTCAGTGGGTTAAGGACCTGGCATTGCGGTGAGCTGTGGTCTAGGTTGCAGATGCGGCTTGGATCTGGTGTTGCTGTGGCTATGGCGTAGGCCGGTGGCTGTAGCTCCGATTGCACCCCTAGCCTGGGAACCCCCATGTGCCACAGGTGAAGCCCTAAAAAGACAAAAATCGACCAAAAAAAAAGATAACTAATTTTTCAGAACCTCAGATTCCTCACTCAAAAGATGGGGAGAAGACCAGGGCCTGCCTCCCAGGGACATTGTGGAAATTATAGGGAAGTATAAGTGTATGATCTTCTGGCCACAGGCAGTTTTAGCAGCCAGGCCCTAGCATCACCTCTAAAATGTGCCACTTGGGAAGCTGCTTGTGTTAAAGTTCCCTGTGCCAAGCAAAGGTGGGTGTGAGGGCATCCAAAAATGAACACAAAGAAGCAGGTGAACAGAATGGAAATGTCAAAGTAAAAAACACTTTACCTTTTGAGAAGTCAAGCAAGGTGTACGAGTGAAGACAGATGAGAGCTTCTTGGCCATTCCTCTGATTAAGTACAGTCATGGACAGAGAACCAAAAGGAAAGCACTGTAGGAGTTCCCTTCGTGGCTCAGTGGTTAACGAATCTGACTAAGAACCAGAGGTTGCGGGTTCGATCACTGGCCTCACTCAGTGGGTTAAGGATCTGGCATTGCCGTGAGCTCTGGTGTAGGTCGCAGACGCGGGATCTGAGCCGCGTCTGCGAACTGATCAGGTTTTTTGATCACATGCTACAGGAAATTTGGTGACTGGTATTAACCCA
Source organism: Catagonus wagneri (assembly GCA_004024745.2). NCBI lineage: Eukaryota > Metazoa > Chordata > Mammalia > Artiodactyla > Tayassuidae > Catagonus > Catagonus wagneri. The sequence goes on along the minus strand of PVHT020000022.1, from coordinate 16,783,696 downwards.
TATGATGTTCTTCCATAGGATGTCTTTCCTCCTATGTTAGCTTAACAGAGTCTCTGGCAAGTGGTGTGCAGTCAATAAACGGTTTGTGAATAAATATATATCTTAAATATTTCAGGCAATCAGTCTGCTCTAAGTACACCACAGTTCATTTTTTAAAACAGTAATTAGGTTTTATTATGCACAAACACTGGAGTCTGCTACTCTGTCAAACACAGCTCTGCACTAATATATTTGGAGAAGAAAATATGGATGCTACTAGTGGTACCTGGGCTGATTGGTACCTCCTGCAGAAAGCCAACTGTTAGTCTCAGGAATTTTGTTGTTGTTGAAGCCAGTCGTTGAAGACAGTCATTATTAAATAATAAATATTAAATCAAATTTAGATTTAAAACAAAAGTAAGAAATACTCAAATTTCATCACTTCCTCATTATTTTACTACCTCATACGATGATCTTTGCTCTTGAAGTTATTGACGTCTACCTATCTGAATGGTAAAATACCATATAATGGGGATTTTCTGCACATTTTTACCAGGGCTGTGCTTAGTAAAAGCACATTAGTAGTTTGCACCAAGGCGGGACTGTTTGTACAAAGTATGCTACAAATCAGAATTTATTTTTCCCAGAGGGCTGGTTGTTTAACTGGCATACCACTTGCTCTATCTTGATAGACTGAAATAAGAGTTTGAGACTATTTTTTGGTGTATTTATAGTATCTAAGTTCAAAAAATATTTTCATACATATAACCTTATTTCAAACAGAAGCTTCAGTTCACACAGCTATGAAGGGATGCAGCCAGAAGCAGAACTGACGTTTCCAGTTCAGTTCAGCTCTGCATCTGATTGTTGGAAGGTCTCTGTCTTGAGAAACTGCTGCAGTATCCTGGTTCAGCCATGAGCAGGAAAAGATCTGGCTAGTGCTGTCTTCAGGGGCCAGAGGGGGACAAGCTTAGCCAGATTTTCTCCTATTTGTTTTTTGTGGGTGTTTTGTTTCGTTTTGTTTTGTTTTTTGCTTTATAGGGCCACACCTGTGGCATATGGACGTTCCCAGGCTAGAGGTCCAATCGGAGCTACAGCTACCGGCCTATGCCACAGCCACAGCAACACAGGATCCAAGCCACATCTGCGACCTACACCACAGCTTATGGATCCTTTACCCACAGAGCGAGGCCAGGGATCAAGCCTGCATCCTTATGGATACTAGTCCAGTTCACTTCCACTGAGCCACTAGGGGAACTCCAGGCTTTCTCCTATTTGACTTTTTGGCTTACTCCTTGCTAGCATCTATGAGACTCTCTGTTTGTCTCACGAAGGATGTAAAGATGTCTCAGCTGCACTGGGTATATGTTTGATTTTATCTGTATTAAACAGAAGGAGGAAAGTATTTTTTACAATTTTTTATCTTTGACAAAAATTGCATATATTTCAGGTACACGACATGATATTTTGATAGATGTATACATTGTGACCAATTACCAAAATCAAACTAACGCATTCTTCTCCCACAGTTACCTTTTTTTTGTGTATGTTTATGGCGAGAGTCTTTAGGATCTACTCTCTTGGCAAATTTCAAATATACAAGACATTGGTGTTAACAATAGTCACCGGGCTATACATTAGGTCTCATCTTACAACTGAAAGTTTATACCCTTTGATCAATATTTCCTCTTTTCCCCAGCCCCCAGCCTCTGTTAACCATCATATTTTACTATGAGTTTGACTTCTGGAGAAAAAATTTTCAGGGGAAAGGATGGGATTTGAATAGAATCCCAAAGAATGGAAAGGATCCATCTGAATGAGAGAAAAAGGAGAACATCAACAGATACAGAAAGAGAAGGAAATGCAGTGACCATACCAGAGAAAAGTAAAGAACCCAGTGTAGGCAGGAGTAGTGGGGAAGGGCTCAAGTGTAGATGGAAGCCTGACTACCTAAAATAAATGACAATGCTGAACTTTGATGCTGAGTTGATATAGGTTTGGGGAGAGGTAAGGAGTTGAAGAAGCAAATGAGATGTAATATTTGCTTTTAAAAGTTTGTTTCTATTTTTTATAAATATGCTTGTAGTATACACTTAATTGATAATATAAATCAATTTAATTTACCTTTCTCTATGCAATTTGGATCCAAAAGCATGTTGTCTTTAATGTATTAAGAAAGGGAGTTCCCATTGTGGCACAGCAGAAAGAAGACTGACTAGTAACCACGATGATGCGTGTCAATCCCTGGCCTTGCTCAATGGGTCAGGGATCCAGTGTTGCTGTGAGCTGTGATACAGGTCACAGATGCAGCTCAGATCACGCATTACTATGGCTGTGGCGTAGGCCAGCAGCTGCAGCTCTGATTCCACCCCTAGTCTGGGAACTTCCATATGCCTCAGGTGTGGGCCTGGAAAAAAAAAAATAATAATAATAATAATATGCTAAGGATGTATAAAAGATCCTCTCTTAAATGCTGTTACATCAGCCATCAAGAACTTGAGAAATTTACTTATGGTCACTTCAGAAAATATATGCAATACACATACATTTTACTATAAAGTCTTAAAACTTCAGGACAAAAAAATGTTTTTTTATATGAATTTTTCAGTTTGCACAAATTCAATATCTGTAATGTTTTCTTAGGGGAAATAACATATGCACCCATTTGAAACAGTCACGATAGCTACCAGTAGTCAGCTGATATCGCATTGTAGTTTATAGATTTACACCAACAAATGACTCAAGAAATTGAATCTGACTGATACTATTGGCTCTACTAACCAGCTTGTATAAACAAGGATGTTTAACATATTGGTGGTCTACTTTTCTGATCATGTAAATAGAAATACATAAATGAAATCTATAATATATAAATGAAATATTTGGTATCATCCACAGCTTTGCTGAACTGACAATATACTACAGCGAGATATTGTTTCTACACTCAGTGTACATGGGAGGACATGCCATTAGTTTCCCTGACTTTGAGTTGACAAGCATTCAGTTACAGTAAATTCCTTATATAGGCTCCAGACAATCAATTTAAAAAAAAAAAAGGAAGATAATCCCTTGGAATATTAAAGCAGAGCATTAAGTTGTTCTTTTACTTTTTTTTGTATTACATATTTTATTTTCCTTTTTAAAAGTTTTTTTATATAAAAGTACAGCTGATTTACAATGTTGTGATAATTTCTGCTTTACTACAAAGTGGTTCAGTTATTCATGCACATACATCCATTCTTTTTCAGATCCTTTTCCCACACAGACCATCACAGAACATTGGGTAGAGTTCCCTGTGCTATACTTTTAAGAAGGTTTATCAATGAATCGTAGCACCTAAAAGGAAAAAATAGTTTTAATAGCAGAGGGGGTAGAAACTTAAACATCCTGAAAAAAAAGAAAAATGCAAGTTTAAATAACATTAAAAGAGAAATCACTTCATGAGACTTAGTTAGAGCTATAGAATTTCAGACATTCAGTAAGTGAGCATAACCTTTCAAGTACCATGTCCCTTTTTTTCTCTTAACCATAATTTAAAATGTTTGTTTCCATTCTATCATGTCCCAGGGGTGAGTGGATAAGGGAGCCTGATAAAGTAAGTATTCAAAGACAATTTTATGTGAATATCACAGATTTCAAATGAAAAGGAATATTCAACAGGACCAAAAATCCATATTACTGATATACTCTTCACTGACTTAATTTTAACAAGTGTAAATAAATGGTATTAAGATTCAAAATCTTAATATTTAACTCTTATTATCATATCCCTGTTTTCTGGAAGAAAAAACAAAATTTCAGTTTCCAGTAACACACAAAGGAATCTTATAGGAGAGGTTAATAATGGAAGAGTTTATTAACTTGTGTTGCATTTTTTTCAAATATGATTTAAACAAGATGTAACATGATCACTTAGTGGCCATGTTCAGGATGAACTAGAATGAATGGAGTAGAGAGAAGAGAAGCAAAAATAGCAAATGAGAGTTCCCTGGTGACATAGAGGTTAAGGATCTGGCATCATTACTATTGTGGTGAAGGTTTGATCCCTGACCTGGGAATTTCAACACACCCAGGGCGTGACAAAAATAAAATAAAATAAAATAGAAGAAAATAGAATTAATGAAATAAAATAAAACAAAAAAGAATAGCTAGCAAAGCCAGCTTATCTCCCTGTGTTCTCATTTTTGTGCGTAGGCAATCTTGGTGATGACATGGACTTAGATACAGCTCATACTTGTCATCAGCATGGTACGTGCATCTCATCTGTTACCACGCCTCATTCCTTTTAAAACAGGGCCTAGTTGGGACACAGTGAAGGAGGAACACAATGGAAAAGTTCAGAACTCAGGAGCGGTCTGGCTTTCTGGATTGGAATCTGATCTCAACTCTTCACCACTGCTGGACTATGCATAGGTGACTTTAATGCCTCAAGCTTCTCTTTCTGTGAGATTTTCTAATAGAACCTCCCTTAGAGGGTAAGAGTAGTAACTGTATCAATGGCTAGAAAATGCTTAGCACATGCCCAGGCACTTGGAGAGCAAGCTGGCTATTGTTAGTTGTATTTTACTGATAGTGGTGGCCAAAGAAAGTATGACATCAACAGTCTGACCTGACCACAATAAATAATCATAGAACTTTACCGAAAATAAAGTCATCTGAGGCTCCCTGTGGTTGTGTGTGTGTGTGGTGGGGGGTGGGTGTGAATCTGCACAGGCACCCACCCCTGTGTGTAAACCTGCCATGGTCAGGTAACTCCTCCAATCCCATCTCTTGCCCTGCTCTCAAAGATCCCATACTCTAAGGTAAATCAGAACTGCATCGGCTACCACTTTTCTTCCTCTTGCAAAGGTCCCAGCTTGAGTTCTGACTCTGCTGGGCAGAAGGGGGCAGGCGGAGAAGCAGGTGACCCCACCTGAGGCTCTGGGTAGAAAAATGGCTGGAAAAACCAAGAGATGGAAGGACAGTCAATGCAGGAAAAGCCCTGGTCCTAGAAACTAAAGGGCAAGGACTGAGTGAAAGCTTGGAGGCCTTTCTTCAGTAGTTTTTAATCAAACTGTGAAAGAGAAAAAAGGATAAAACTAAAGCCCTCCTAAAGAGAATGTGGTTATCTTTCTACTCCACCTCACTGCTAACTTCTAGCCCTAGACTGTATATTGACAAACCAAAGCTTTGCACTTTTTTTTTTTTTGCCTCTAGATAATTTGGCTGCATCAGGGTTTAAAAAAAAAAAAACCAAACCAAACCAAAAAAAAAAAAAAAAACGCACCTTGCCTACAGTGTTTGATCAGGAGATGCTTCTTGAAAGGATCGGTGAAATGAAATGTGAAATATTTGGATTCTTGGGGCAACTGTTGCTTAAATATTTACCTGCCTATTGTCCAGGAACTCAGAGAAGTTGCCTCCTATCCAGATCAAAACATCACTATTTATACGTTCAAATTGCCTTATTGTGAAATCAGCTTTACCTGAGAAAGGCTTCGAGAGGAAAGAGAAGCCTTCATTACACATATGTTTATTAGGAGGTAGTCTCCTAATTTTATCTCTGTTCAGCCACAGTTGGTAAATTCCCTATTGACACTGATGTAGATGTTATCACAAGGGAAGATTTGCTTATTCAGTTTCTCACAAATTCATGTTTCCCAGACTTTTATATTCTTTATAACAGCAATAAATATAATTATTCATACACTATTATTATTTATGATTCTATTCTGTACCAGTCAATATATACACATTACTTCTAAATCTTGTAGAAAAACTCTAAATATGTCATTTTCTTCATTTTCACAGGTAAGGCTCTGTGAAAGTTACATAGCTTGTAACTGGATAGAGTGTGATCTTTAACCCATGCATATCAGATAACCAAATATATATTCTCTCCAAAGATTTCACATTAACTCTGGAGTTCAAGAAACATTTATTCTATCCATATTTTCTCCCACAATGAGCATTAAACACTAATCAGAGACAAAGTAATGTGCTGAGTATAATACAAGCAATATCATGTCAGAAACACTTGAATGTCATTCTTTAAAATGAACTTAGATAAATTTTGCAGTCCCTGATTGCAATGATAACATCACCCAGTATTTTCATTCTTGACTCCATATCCCCTACGTAATCAAGGAGAAATTTTTCAGACGGTAACAATATGGAAAATTCCTGTTGGAACCGATGACATTTAAGAGTTCCAATGGATTCTTCCTATAGCATAAGGTACTTATCGTCCCAATTTGAAGAACAACTGTTAACAAATGTCTTAGTTGCTCATGCTGAACTGTGGTTATCTAACCACAACTGCCTAAAAAAATCTATTAATGCGCATTTTTATACCTGTAGTTAGTATTCAATTTCTATAATAATCCATATCTTTGATTTTAGCAAATTAGTTAAAATTTTGAAAGTTTTTTCACAAGTGCCTTTATTTTTCATTGCATTTTTTCATTTTTTCAAAGTTTTATTGAGGTATAATTGATTTATAGTTTTATGATAATTTCTGCTGTACAACAAAGTGATTCAGTACTATGATTCAATATGATGAGGCACCCTCTTACACCAACCAGAATGGCCATCATCAAAATGTCTACACACAGTAAATGCTTGATAGAGTGTAGAGAAAAGGGAACCCTCTTACACTGTTGGTGGGAATGTAAATTGGTGCAACCACTGTGGAGATTCCTCAAGAAACTAAAAATACAACTACCATATAATTCAGCAATCCCACTCCTGAGCATCCATCTGGAGAAAACCATAATTCAAAAAGATATATGTACCTCAGTGTTAATTGCAGCACTATTTAAATAGCTGAGATATGGAAGCAATCTATTTAGTGTCCATCAGCAGAGTAATGGATATAGAAGATGTGGTCCATATATACAATGGAATATTACTCAGCCATAAAAAATGAAATAATGCCATTTGCAGGAACATGGATACAACTAGAGATTCTCATACCAAGTGAATTTAGTCAGACAGTGAAACACAAACATCAGATGTGGAATCTTACTTAGATGTGGAATCTTTAAAAAGAAAAGATACAAATGAACTTATTTGCAGAATAGAAACAGATTCACAAATTTTGAAAACAAACTTATGGTTAACAAAGGGGACAGATTGGGGGGAAAGGAATGGACTGGGGGTTTGGGACTGACATGTGCACACTGAAGTACATGGAATGATTGGCCGGTGGGGACGTACTGTATGGCACAGAGAACTCTACCCAATATTTTGTGATAACCTTTGTGGGAAAATAATCTAAGAATAACAGATGTGTGAAATAGTTTTACGGTAGTCAAAATCTGAAAACTTGGGGTTCTTACTGTGGTGCAGCAGAAATGAATCCAACTAGTATCCATGAGGATGCAGGTTTGATCCCTGGCCTTGCTCAGTAGGTTGGGGAACCAGCATTGCTATGAGCTGTGGTGTAGTTCACAAATGCAGCCTGGATCCCTTGTTGCTATGTCTGTGGTGTAGGCTAGCAACTGCAGCTCTAATTCAGCTCCTATCCTGAGAACTTGCATATGCCACAGGTAGTCCTAAAAAGAAAAAAAAAAAAAAAAAAAAAAAAAAAAAAAAAAAAAAAAAAAAAAAAAAAACTGAAACCTACTCCCAGAGTATCAAGTTTTGAGGTTTCAGTTCTTCCTTTACTGTGTTTGTATGATGAGGATCCAAATGCCAGCTCCACCTTCCACAGTTTTCCTATATTCATTGTAACTTTTAGGAGTAAATATGTGACAATTTTTCTCGAAACAAGCTTCTGTGACTGTCAGCATTAGAATCAGAGTAGAGGAGTTCCCGTCGTGGCTCAGCAGTTAACGAACCTGACTAGCATCCATGAGAACACAGGTTCGTTCCCTGGCCTTGTTCAGTGGGTTAAGGATCCAGCATTGCCGTGAGCTGTGGTGTAGGTCACAGATGTGGCTTGGATCCCACATGGCTGTGGTGTAGGCCGTCTACAGCTCCACTTGGACCCCTAGCCTGGGAACCTCCATATGCCGTGGGTATGGCCCTAAAAAGACCAAAAAAAAAAAAAAAAAAAAAAAGGAAGTCAGAGTTGAATACTGAGGAAACAATGGTAAGAACAGTCGAAGTGTTCCTTCCAGTAGCTGCAGCTGGTGAAAATTAAAGGAGGTGTTTGGGCACAAATCACGTCTTGGTTTGCTTTCTCCAAATATTTGAAAACAAAATAACTTTATTCAAAAACCAGGTATGCAGAGTTCCCTTTGTGGCTCAGCAGAAAGGAATCTGACTAGTACCCTTGAGGACGCAGATTCAAACCCCGGCCTCGCTCAGTGGATTAAGAAACCGGAGTTGCCATGAGTTGTGGTGTAGGTTGCAGATGCGGCTCTGATTTGTCTCTGCTGTGGCTGTGATGTACGCCAGCAGCTATAGCTCCAATCCAACCACTAGTTTGGGAACATCCACACGCCTCGGGTGTGGGGCTTAAAAAAAAAAAAAAACAGTTATGTGTTTGAGGGAATTTTACTTTATCTGGAAGTAAAGACATAATCTGGAACTCAGCATTGTCAGTACCCACTCTGGGCTAGGGGATTCAGCCAGAATGCGTTTGGACAGAAGGCATTTCTCTACCACTGATCTCCATTTTGTCTGAACTAGCATTTGTTCTGACTGGTTGATGCCAGCACATATAGATTACTAAAGATTTTGAACTGTGTCCCTGGCTAGTACTTGGAAAATGCTGTTTTTAATCCTCACTGCAAGCTGTTGAAGTAAATATCATTATCCCAATATACAGATAAAGGAACTATGAACTGAGAAGGAATGTTTGTATCCACTCTGGTTTGAAAGTGTTTCCTCTGGGGTCGACTCCTATTTCAAAATAGGAGCAGGGTTGTACCTTTGTCATTTCTGTGTCCTAGTGTCCAGGAGAGTCCTGCCATGGACTTGGTGCTCAAACATGGTTTACTCAGTTGAACTGAACAGATGTTTGTTCAACTTTGAACCAAAGCTGGACCGAGCTGCAGGTAGGATTTAGCAGATACACCTTCTGTCCCAGGATACAAATTTAAGAATTTTAAGGTTCCACCATGTTTAACACATCAATGAATGCAGTTGCAGAAAACTCACCTACATTAATCTCTCTCCCCATTATGGTGTAATTTCTTCTCAGGAAAGGGGCAAATACTTCTAGAACACTACCTCAAGTGAATGTGATACAGATAAATATGTATGTACAATTATATTGAAAAAGTATTAGTTGAAATATTAGAAAGTGATAGATGGAGTACCTAATGATGGAAGTATTGCCTAATCTATCATCATGGAGTTTTATAATATAATGTTATGCAGTCATTGTGAATTACTTTTCAATGAATTATTATTTTGTATTAAACAAACTATTATTGAAGTATATAATCCAGAACAGAAAAGTGCACAAACCTTAAGAATGTCCTCGATGAGTTTTTAGAGACTCACACCCTCTAGCCAACAACTAATTAAAAAATACATAATTTCCTTTTTTTTTTTTTCATCTTTTTGCCTTTATGTAGAGCCGCACCCGCAGCATATGGAGGTTCCCAGGCTAGGGGTCTAACAGGAGCTGTAGCCACCGGCCTTCACCATAGCCACAGCAACGCGGGATCCAAGCCGCGTCTGCAACCTACACCACAGCTCACGGCAACGCCGGATCCTTAACCCGCTGAGCAAGGCCAGGGATCGAACCCGCAACCTCATGGTTCTTAGTCGCATTCGTTAGCCACTGAGCCATGAAGGGAAATCCAATTTCCTTTTTTTTTTTTTTGTATTTATCAAAATTGTATTTAATTCCTTAAGGAAGAAACTGTCAGGTAAGAAAAAAAAAGCTGTCTTGCCAGTGCTTGAAAAACAAAAGTGTGTGTCTATACAAACAAACCTAGAGTTAGAGTTAACGAAAGGAATTTCAAAGAATTTGTTAGGTAAGATTCAAGACTGGTTATCTTTTTAGTATATAAAAAAAAAGAAATACATAATTTCCATTACCTCAAATACCTACTTCATGATCCCTTTTAAACACTACCCTCGCCTTACTTCTCAGAGATATCCATTATCTTGACTTCAATTTGTAAATGGGGAAACACCTATTATAACATAACCGAGAAAGACCAGGTCAAATTATGTGTACAGTATTCTCTCAATTATGTGCAGAAAAATACTAGAAGGAAATTACCAAAATGTTCTCAGTGGTTATATCTTAATCAGCAGATTAGGTGTGATTTTTATTTTCATCTTCCACAGAAAATATATATTATTCTAACAAATAGTTAAAAGGACAAATATTATGTAAAGGTAGTAAAATCTATTACAATCAAATATAAACCTGATTTTTTTTTTATTTATTAGAAGCTGGCATTATGTTTATAGTCCTAAAATGTGAAAGATCCCAAAAAGAGTTGCCTAGGAAGTCAGGCTATTACGTGCAATGGTTTTTTAAAACAATATCCCCCCATTAGGATGTAGCCAATTATGATATGCTTTTGGTTACACCATGGACACCAATTACTGTGAACCCCAAGTGCATACCAGGAAACCATATGTGGTATGGTTAACCCTGCTGGCCAGTGTGAGTTTTGCTTTGCTGCCAGCATGAACCTATAAGGTTCCCATTATAATAACTTTGCCATGTTCCAGAGAATTTCCTCCCACCCTCATGGTTCTGCTTGGAAAAGAAAGGGTAGAAAATGGTGCAGGAGATGATAAAGTCAGACTAGCAGGAATTGTATTGACAGGGCAACAGAAGGTTCTGGAAACAGATGTAGAGTTTTGGAAATCAATCAAGATCCAGGAGTGCACAGACAGCGTTTTCTCCATCTTACTTAAAATTAACAAGGAAAAAAGTATGTTACCTTTGTTTTAATAGACGTCAGGTAATATATTGATGTGGGGATAGCGAGGTGGAGAAAGATTTAGTTCTCAAATGAGCCTTAAGTATACAATCAAGATTAGCTGGATTATTTTTCATTCCACCCTTCCTCCTAATATTTCTCTTGTCGGTTGTGTATTTATTTTGAAAACAGATTAGAATTTACTATACAGAAGGGGATGTACAGGACCTGGAGGGAATGAAACAAGAACTAAATAGAAAACAAATGGAAAGGAATTCAAGAAGTAATTCAAAATATGATTTATCCAAGAGGGAAGCTGAAAAATTTCCTAATCACAAAAATTTTCCTCTTGGGAAGTCAGTTTTCCCAGAAGGAACAGAAGGGAACACATATTTGAATCATTGATGGTAAAAGCCTACTCCACCATCCAAGCGGAGGACCCTGATTCTGCTCTGTGATGCAGATAATATTTCAGACTGAGTTGTCCAGGTTGCTGAGAAATTGCAAAATTTGAGTTGAGAGAAGGAAGTGGAAATTGTTAACAGTCACTATGGCTCATACCTCATAAATAGTAATGAAGTTAGCAAATTTTAGACCTCAAACTGCTCTCTTTATTGTCCAGGAAGGTACTATTTTTCCTGGAAAGAAAAGCCCAGGACAGTGGAATGTCTAAAAATCCTGCTCTAATTGCCAGACTGTAGAATTTAGTGGCCAGCAGTGACCCAAAGTGGTAATTTTTCAAGCCCTGACATTTATTTAATGCCTTTAATGTGGTTATGTAAAAGTATTTCACATACACACTATTAATATTTAGGTGCCAGGTGGCTGCTAGGCATAGTGGTTTATTATTTATGAGTCTTTTTCTTCTGGTTCATGGGAAGATGAGTGGCTGCCATTGACCGAGAAGGATTCTTTTAACATCACCCATTAATTTCTCCAGAGAAAGAATAACATTACCTTGCAGCTTGGTGGTATTGCAAAATAGACTAATGAACTAGACTAGAGGTCAAGAGAATTACATTGTAGTTGTGCATTTGTAGCTAGCAAGGACTGTAAGCTGGTACATTTGCTTAGCCTCTCTGAGACTCAGTTTCCTCATCTGTCAAATGGGAATGTTGATGAGGTTTTTTTTCATAGGATTGCACACCTTACACCTATCAGAATGCTTTCGAAGTAGAAAATATTTAATATCCATTTCTTACCTCCCTCTAGGGGTCTCAGTTTCCTCATCTGAAAAAAAACAAAAATGGTGGATTAAGTGTGGAATGTCTAATAGTTTCCTTTCATATGATAACTACAATCAATTGATATGAATTTGCTAGAGTGTATTCTGAAAAGGATTTGAAATTCAGTGTGGGACTATCTGAGTATCCTGGGTAGATTATTCATGTCTGCCTTGGATTAAGAAATAAGAATGGCTGCACATGTGCTACGTATTCCTCAGCTCCCCCAGATACAAAAGTCTCCTATTTTGAACTTGGCCTTTGTGTTTATGAACTACCTTGGGTAGAATTAAGGGAAGCTAATTAGAACCTTTGTTACTAGATCTTTAAAGAGGCCCTAATAAAATTCAGACCCAGCCAAACAATTTCCCTACTAAGTTTAGGGCTTTTTACTGACAGACATTGCACAGAAACTTGTTTTGCCAACTTTTGACCAGTAAGGCTTTAAGTCTAGTATTTGAGTATTTGCCAAAAAAAATAACTCTGTGGAGTTTTATTACCTTATATATGCCCAAAGGAGCCATGATAAGATCTCTGCTTATCTAATTGCTTTAAATCATTCCACTCACTTTACTTCATTTCATGGGGGGAAGACAGTGAACAACGTGGTTAGAAGAAATGAGATGTGGCCAACAATTTGATTATTAATAAATGTAGCCAAAAAGTAATTTCAGAAATTAAGTGCATCCTCATGTACAATAACTACATTTGTTGAGACTAATTTTTTAAAATATTAAATTCTATTTTCATGAGTTTTTTCACTTTAATAGAAAAAAAGGTTTTGAAAAAAATAATTAACTGTCTCAAAATGTCACAACTTTAACACAACTACTATGATTGGAATTTCTTCTATTCCAAGTTTTGTGTATTTGCATCTATACAGCTACTTTTCGTGGTTGTAAATATTTTTATTTTACAAATATAAAAATAAAAATATTTTATTTATATATATATACACTTATAATTTTAAATTCTCATCATTCGTATGGAATAATATTATAAATATTTTCCTTGTTTTTCATTATAAACAGAAGAGGTCATGTGAATTGTAGCATAACATATCACTAATGTTTGGACCATAATTGATTAGCCATTTCCTTCTCAGGATTTTTATATTGTCAAAGCCTTGGTACGCTGCACTGACTAATAGAGCTGTGCTATTGTTTCATTGAACAAGAATATTTTGTGTAAAAAAAAAAAAAGAAATTCTATAGTCCATCACTAATTTTTCCAAAAAACAGTGAGAATTTGTCCTAGCTGAAACATTTTAAATATTTTGCATTTTGAAATAAGCGCAGTTTCATTGCTTCCAACTATGTCATAGAGTTTAAATAATATAATAACTATAATGTTCCTTTAAACACTGTGCCATAGAAAATGACATATTGATATATGAAACATTCATCATCATCTTAATTTTTGTCAACATGACAGTATACACTGGGTCATACGTTTAGGGAGATGAACCAGCACTGGGCACACATAGAAAATTAGTGGAATGAAGCCATGAGGGCTCTCCCTAGTGTACAAGGAACCACCTAAGTAAAAAAAAAAAAAAAAAAAAAAAAAGGGAAAAAAATTTAAAAACAGTTGAAATATACTTGAAAATTATAATAGACTGATTTTTAAGTAAGACAGCTTGTGTAACCTTGTTGTGTGACCATGACAAAGTCATTTAATTTCTGTTTCTATTTCCTCACTGTATGATTGATATAAAGATTCAACTGTTTGGGTTTGTTTTTTTGGTTTTTTTTTGTTTTGTTTTTGTTTTTGTTTTCTTTTTGTTTTTGTTTTGTTTTGTTTGCTTTTTAGGACTGTATCTGTGGCATATGGAAGTTCCCAGGCTAGGGATTGAATCTGAGCTTCAGCTGATGGCCACAGCCATAGCAAAACCCAGATTCAAGACACGTTTGCAGCTGTACCATAGCTCACGGCAAGGCCAGATCCCCAACCCAGTGAGCAAAGCTAGGAATCGAACCCTCATCCTCATGGATACTAGTTGGGTTCATAACCTCCTGAGCCACAGCAGGAACTCCTCAACTACTCTTTGAATAGTGGCTGATGTAGAATCCCTCAGTAGATTTCAGTTATTATTGCTCAAATGTAGTCCAAAAACTATGAGCCAGAACTGGAGGGAGGTAATATTCTGAGCAAGGCATGCTACTTTTCATTCTGATGGTCTTCTAGCTGACCTCCTAGGAACTCATAACAAACTCAGAGTATAGGAATCTATAAAAATAAATAAAAATGAAAGTCAAATGAGTCATTTCATGATAAACTTTAGCTCATGAGAAGAGAAAGTGACAAGGACAAAGGCTCCTACTTGGTAGATGATGACACTGATCTCAACATTAGTCAACAAGTTCCTCTTTGGTGCTGTCATTCACTCAAATCAACAATAGTGAAAACAGGTGACACATGTCTATTTATCACCAGTAGTAAAGGAGACATGACCCTAACAAAGCTAGAGAGAAGTCAAAAATTTAAGATAAAGCTCAGAAGAAATTTCCCAAAATTCTCAAAGTAGAAATTCAGAGGTTTTCTTCCGATGCTGGGGACAGTGCTACAGAGAAACAATGTTTTGTGGCCCTTATTTCCAATCCAGGTTTTAGGTGGTGAGGATAATGATTTGCTATAAAAATCCAGAGTCGACTCACTCAGCAGACATGGAAGAGCTACAATGTGCCAGTGGAGGCCAGATAGATTATATCATTGTAACAAAGTGCCCCCATGTCTGATTTACAACAACAAAGGTCATCGTCATTTATGCTCTAGGTCTCTTGTGGTCAACAGTGGCTATGCTCTGTTGTCATCTTCTCTTAGGAGACCCAGCCAATGGAGGAGGTTCCATATAGTATATTGATGATCTTCTGATAAAGAAGAGAAACGGTGTAGCACTAGCTGAATGACCAAGCACGTCTTTGTTCAAGTGCTACATGTCAGCTCCTTCCACCACCTTCTGAATTCAACAGAATGCAGATACCTAGCCTCTTACAGAGTGGGGCACTAGGGCAGTGGTGGTGGACATGAAATTTCAGCCAAAGACTACACAATCTACCTGCCATGGAATCTATCCTCACTGGTTTTAGTCCAGTAGGATTTCATTTGGTCATATTAGTCTTAAATAGGATACTAAATTGAGTAAATGTTCAAACATCAGTGAAAGCACAAATATGATGATACAAAGTCAATGTGCTTTTAAGTTTTAGTTACTTGAGGCTCTTTGGAATTAAAGATCATATGAGTTCAGGGCCCTAGGATTCAGAAATGACTCCAGATTTTTTCATCATTCCCCAAAGGAAAAGCAATAATAAGTAGGATACCAGACATTTATGCAGCCTCTCTGGGATCATAAAGGCTGACACGGTGAAAGTTTTCAAAAAGGCAGAAATACTTTACAGTTTCTTTGCAGTAGCTTTATTCAGTGAATACAGCATCATTCATGGCCTGGAGACATACCACCTTGGGTTGCGATCCTGGCAGGTATCGTAGATGCTACAAGGTTGGGCAGGTTAAATTCTTACTGGGAAGACCTTTATTGGAACACCCAAGGATTATGAAATGTATAGCTGTCTTTCAGATGAGATTTTATTCTGAGTTTTTCTTGCTCAGTGACCCTTTCTAATTACATATAGGATACTTTTCATTCACTTGCCTTAGCCAATTTTATCTTCCACAATCCTGTGTTTTTGTACATGAATTTGTCTTGCCCTTTCTTGAATTTAAATAGATGGGATGGTCTCTTTTTAGACTTCTGAAACTATTTGTAGACCTTTGCCTTCACATGTTTGAAATAAATGTGAGGCATTAATTTTAGTCCGACAACACTGAGCCCAATTCACTTGGGAAAATGCATTTCAATATGCAATTTGTCATTCAGGACCTGTCCACTAGTTCTTTACTCCCTGAGAGTAAATTAGGCATTTTTGAAAGGTGCATTAAACTCTCCCTGGCTACTAGGTACCATTTAGGGCTGTGGGGCCATAATTTATTTAATGGTATCTTGGTGACCTCAAAAAGTTTATGCTGTTTTGAAAGTTCTTAATTTTCTTCCACAAAATAATTTATGCACTAGGAGGTCGGTTATGCTTACAAATATGTTTCCAGACAGGGAACAACCACTGGATAGAATAAATAAGCTAACATTGTCATTCTGATGCAGAAATGAAATCTTTTATAAATGTGTCATCTCTCCTAGCCACACAATAGATGTATATCTCACAGGCAATTATTTCTTTGGGTTTCTTTTTTTTTTATTTACAAGACTGTCTTACATTTTATTATAACAAGTAATGCTTCATAGCTATAAGGAATTCCAGAACCACGTCACTGCATTTTTCCATAACACAAAATACATTTAGCCAAAGTTAGGATAATTTGCCAAATATCCTCAGAGTTCTGACACAACTTACGTCCTGCTTCTTCCTTGATTCACAGCAGAACTTCATCCATATTAAATAAATTGGTTGTTACACTGTGATCCCTCCCACTTCAGTGACTTACTTCCTAAAGTGCCTCAAATTGAGCTTGACCCACCAAGTCAGGTAAAAGTGATATGCTTTAGATTTTGCTTTCACTTAGGGAAATAACAACTGATGAAAAGAAATACAGCATTCCTCAGTTCTAAGGTGCAAAGATTTTCACATTTTAATGTTTCTAAAATTTATATGTATCTTATAATTTTCATGCTTAATAACAATTTTATTACCTAAGTTTATTTGGTAGCATTTTTCTCTCTCATTGTCATAAAATGATGGTCCTTCATGACTGATGGCATATTATATTTTTGAAACATAGTAGGGCAGTTTCCTTTAGAAGTTTGAAGATAAAGACCTAGACGAAAATAGTTCTAAGAAGATGAAAATATTGCCATTAAGAAGGGCAGAAACTGCTAACAGGCTGATACCCATTTCAGTTAACACTGTCCCTCTGAAGATGAATTTATCCCTACTACTTAGACATTTGAAAATATTTGAAGGGGGTAGAAACTGAACATTATATGGAAGTAAAAACCAGTGTGAAATTTTAAAGGAATATAGGCATGCCATAATAAATCAATGGAATGATTAAAGATTATTCTTACTACTCTCCAAGTAAAGGAAGTTGGAAGTAGTAACTTACCAGTGAAGCAGAGTTTGGAGAGAAGCACTGACCCAACAAAGCATGTTTACCATGAATGTATTTTATTTTGTCAGAAGAGAACTGTAAAGAAATGTCTTTTTCAGAATAACTCTACTCACATTATCTAAATTGCATCTACTATGGACCTCTTTAGATGGAGCATGGAGTTCACTTGTCAATAACAACAGGGAGGAGAGAGGGTTAGAGGCATAGGAAACAAAAAAAAAGGGGGGGGTGGGGAGGAGGAAGGAAGGAAGGATAATGAAGGAAGGAAGGAAGGAAGGAAGGAAGGAAGGAAGGAAGGAAAGGAAGAAATCTTACAATTAATCAAGATATGAAATTCTTGAAATTGATGTTATTCTGAATTTAAAAAGATATTTGTCTATTTACGCTACACATTTTTATTAACAGATAATAAAAAAATAGAACAAATGCACTTCATTCTCTTAGTAAAATGTGATGCCTGTTAGACTTTGCTGGCTGTAATATCTCAAAGTACCAACATACAACTGGGGAATCCCACTTCTGATGCACAAAATGTCAAAATGAGTACTCAACATGGACCTCCTTGTATGGTGCACTTTTAAGCAGACATAATTATTCAGATTTAAACAAATATCTATGTCATTATATTTTCAAAGGGACTACATGTAGTTGAATGCCATTTGAATTTAAGTCCTGGAGTGCAACAAATCTGCAAATTATTGTACAATAGGACTTTTTTATGTGTCTATATACCTGCATAGAATAAACTCATATTCTTTGTGAAGGCAGGGGTTAAGATATACAAAATAATAGTGGAGCCTCTGAGGCCTCTGCTGTGTTCTAGCAAACATCACAACACAGATTCACTCTCAAGTTGAGTCTGTGAATGTATTTGAACTCTGAAAACAATTAATATTTATATATCCAAAACTTCTGCCTTTGCCTGAATTTCTCTTCAGAGTATCTTATTTTTATAATCTTTAAATTGTAGAAATAATTAACATGATTAAGAAAGTCCCAGCATCATTGGAAATTAGTGGATACTATGTAACATTTTTTCTTTGTCTCATTTCTTTTGACTCTATTGATCCATCAGTACATTGTGAGAATGACCAGGGTCTAGCGGCAGGCAGCAAAAACCATTAATTTTGAAAAACATGACATTCAGAATCACATTTGTACTTATTGCCTTTCAAACATCCAGCAAATTACATTATGTTCATAAAATAAATGACAATAGTGTTTACTTTTATAGTTTTTGATAAGATCAAGTGAGCTCATGTATGTAAAGCTTCTGGAATATCAAGTATGTTCAATCACTGGTTACTTAAGTCCCATAGTAACTCAAGAGTAGTACTAGCTTACTTTTTAGGTCTCTGTGGCTAGAATCTACTTGATGGTTTTCTTCAAATTTCTCCATAAGTTTTAGAAGCATTCAGTACTGCAACCCGGTAAGTATTTATGGAGTGATATAAGATCTAGAGAGAATGGACATGATAAAGGGCCTCCCATAGAAGCTCACGTAGAGCATGTTGACATGTCAGCAAACATTCACACGAGAAGAACCCTGTACCTTTATTTTGCAGCCTTAGCAAGAAGTGTGGGACTCCTTGTGACAAAACTATGGTGGGGAAGATAAATGATATCAGGCATCATAAAACCACTGATGAGAAACATCCAGAAAGAGGAACTTGAAAATACTACCTAAAATACAGAAATAGCATCCATAAAAAGATGGGGGAAAACTATAAAAGATATATTAACACTTAGATAACTTTTTTTTTCTGCTTTTTGGGGCCGCACCTGCAGCATATCGAAGTTCCCAGGCTAGGGGTTGAATTAGAGCTGCAGCTGCTGGCCTGTGCCACAGCCAGGGCAATGTGGGATCTGAGCTGTGTCTGTGACCTACACTATAGCTCACGGCAACAATGGATCCTTAACACACTAAGCAAGGCCAGGGATCAAACCTGCATCCTCATGGGTACTAGTCAGGTTCTTTACCATGGAGCCATAATGGGAACTCCCAGATAACTTTTAAGATAGTTTAAGACAAGGAGACACAGTAAATATATCTGGGATACATAGACTTGAATGGGAATTTGTCAGCTTGCTTGTTTGGTAGGTTAAGAGTCAGATAAGCTAAAATCCACATTATCTTTACTGTAACAGACAGCTAATCAGATACCTAATTCTACCTTAGTTCACATTTTAGGGTCAATGGTCTTTAGCGGTGAGAAGCTTTTATTTCTTACTTGAAGTCTTAGGTCCCTGAAGCATGGGATGTCTTAATTTATTGATAAAGAAATGTACGACGGGCTTGAGGGAGACATAAAGTGACTCAAGAATTTGTGGGTCATAAGGAGATTCTGACTGCACTCTTTTAGTGACCCCGTACCCCTCTTTCATTCTTCATCTTCTCTGCCCTCTAAAATCACCAAGTCCTCCTCTCATCTCATACAGGACAGGTGAACATTTGGTTCCTTTAGAATTATAGCTTCTAATCCAAACAGGCATATCAATAATTTTCCCCAAAAAAAGGATATTTTTCCTTCAAGTAAGAGAAATTCTTGTGTAAATTGTTGAGAATACTGTGTTCAAAACAGACTAATAGATATAGAGAATAAACCAGTGGTTGCTGGGGGCGGGGAGTTGGGTGTTGGCAAAATAGGCGAAGGGGTACAAACTTACAGTTACAAAATAAATAAGTCATAGAGCTGTAATGTACAGCACAGGGGATATAGTCTTTAATATTTTAACAGCTTTGAATGGTGACAGGTAATGACCAGACTTAGGGTGATCAATTCATAATGTATATAAATGTCAAATCCCTATTTGTACACCTGAAGATAATATAATATTGTATGTCAGCTAAACTTCAAAAAAAGAAAAAAAAATCAAGAGAATATCGTATTTTCTCAGCTCTTCAGGGTACAGTTGAAATTCTAGTGATTTACAGATCTTCCTTTCTCTGATTGCATAATCATAAAGCTTTAGAAGCTCAGCTATAGTCACATGACCATCTTCATCATCTTGTAAATCAAGGTCATGACTAGAATATTGTTTGATAATAGCATCCTTGATAATGATGCACAGAATAGTCAATTATCCAGACTTTTCAAAGATCTATACTCTTCTCTTGCCAAAGAGTCATCTGTTTTTAAAGTTTTATTGAGTTACAGTTGATTTACAATGTTGTGGTAATTTCTGCTGTACTACAAAATGATTCAGGTATGTGTATGTATATATGTGTGTATATATATATATATATATATATATATATATATATATATATATACACACATCCATTTTCTTTCAGATGCTTTTCCCATATAGATCATTACAGAATATTAGGTAGAGTTCTCTCTGTTATATAGCAGGTCCAATTTGGCCATTGGCCAGTCATTCCATGTACCTCAGTGTTCATATACCAACCCAAGTCTCCCAGTTCATCCTTCCCCAACCCTTTGGTAACCATAAGTTTGTTTTCAAAGTCTGTGAGTTTGTTTCTATTTGGCAAATAAGTATATTTGTATCCCTTTTTTTTAGATTCCACATGTAAATGATATCATATGAAGTTTTTCACTGTCTAACTTCACTTAGTATGATAATCTCGAAGTTCATCCATGTTTGCTGAAAGAAGCATTATTTCATTTGTTTAATGGTTGATTAATATTCCCCTATACATAAGTGCCACATCTTTTTTTTTTTTTATAAAGTATTGCATGTTTGCTACAGATAAAAGAAAAATTTTTCACCAGAACTCTATCAAGGGTTTAGGAAGACAGGAGGACTAGCTTTTATGGCCCTAAAATAGCAGTTGTTATGAAGATTACGCTCTCTCTTCTTTTTTTAAGGTAAAAGCATTCACAGTAGGGAAGATGGAGCGGAGAACACAGTGGTGTAAGGGACAATGGGATGAGAGAGAGGTAAAGAGGTTTAGTGCCTCTTATGAATGAGAAATTTGAAAATGTGGAATGATTCTTAATGTGCATCTAAAACTAATTCCTAATGTGCTGTCTAAAACACATTCAAGGAATCTTAACGATTTAAGTTTTCTTAATCAAGCCAGTAAACATTGCTGTTTCTTTATATGTTATACCACATAAAGATTAGACCATATGGAGTTTCAGGTGTTATATGTATTGCAAACTTATATGTAAGAAGACTTTATATATATGTATGTTTTTTCCAACACCAAGCTCTTATTTATCTTCGCATCTTCCACAACACCAAGCATAGCATTTTGCACATGGCAAGTACTCTGTAAATATTCACTAAAGCCACACAAAGAAGTATAATCCTCAAGTTTGTGTTTACTAACCTGGAAGCATTGTGATATGTTGGAAAGAGGACAGAATGGGTGACATGAAAAAATCTCAGCTCTACTCCTTGGCTCATTAAACTTTGGAACATTCAGCAAGTTCTTTCTTTCCTGGAATCAGGTTCCTTCTCTGGATCTTAAGGTCATTGACTGGGTCATCTCTCACTGCCCTTTGAACATTCTAAGTGCAACACTATAATCTTACAAGTTTCCAGGTAGTTTTATTTGGCATGGATAGAATAAGCATTGTTTAGCCCCAAATTCCATCAGTTCTGCTCTGGAGTTCTTTAAGGCTATATTTGGTTTCCCATTGTTTATTGTTTTAAGATAAACCACCAAGAGAATATTCTGAAAGAAGAGGGATGGGAAGGATCTCTTTACAGTTTATGCCACAGTTGTCTAAATTACCAGAGGTGATAAAATAGCTCCATTAACAATTATAGCTATGGTATATTCAGTATTTAATGTGGGTTCTAAGCACTGTGCTAGTCATTTGAGAAACATTTTCTCGGAGTTCCTGTTGTGGCTTAGCGGAAACGAATCCAACTAGGAACCATGAGGTTGCGGGTTCAATCCCTGGCCTCGCTCAGTGGGTTAAGGATCCGGCATTAAGCTGTGGTGTAGGTTGCAGATGCGGTTCGGATCCCGCGTTGCTGTGGCTCTGGCGCAGGCAGGCAGCTGTAGCTCTGATTAGACTCCTAGGCTGGGAACCTCCACATGCTGCAGGCTCAGCCCTAAAAAACGACAAAAGACCAAAAAAAAGAAAAAGAAAGAAAAAAAGAAGCATTTTCTCTTTTGTTTATAATAATCCTGATAAGTGGGCCTCATTGTTTTGGTTGCATAGGTATCTCTCCTAGTCAATACTGCTTAAAATCAGTGTAACAATCATGAGCAAGAGTGCTGGAGGTCATTTGGGATTAGGAGTTAAGAAGAAGTCCTATTTTTCCTTAGATGGTAATCCGTAGAGTCAGAGCAAAGATATTGTGCAAATTTTCATTCAGAAATTTGTACTTGTAAGTATGTATTGTTAGTAGTTTTTTTAAGGAATTGATGTCTTTAAAAGAGAAACCTTGGGAGTATTTGAATGGATCTGACTTGCACTGATGAATTTTACAAGGTATATCCTTTGTCCTATTTTTTCAGCTGGTTCTATTGGAATTGGCTCTTCCTTACAAATAGAGCAACTAAAGATTTATTGTCCTCAGAACATGTGGAAATTAGAAGATGGACTAATGGAATCCATTAATATCCTTTCAACAATTAGATGAATTGTCGATCAATACAGTATATTAATAGAGTCAAACTGATTTATATAAATATCCCACTGAGACAGCCTCAGGAAGATAACACTAGTCTGGATTGTCTTGAAAAGGACAAAAATAACTTACTTACAAGACAAAGGGCTCCTTCCCACTTTGTATTTTAACAGTTTTAAATTGAAAAGTGGAAATAAAATGTTAACCTATATTGCTTAATGATAACATACCCCTTCGACTGAAAACTGAACAAAAGTAGCAAAGTGAACAGCATTCTTTTAACAAATTAGTTCATTGTCATGCATTCCGCAGTTGCGTTTGTATTATTTTTTAAAGAGATTTTAGATAATTGTTTTTAGTTTAGATGTCCTTTTCATTTTCAAGATGCAAGTAACTCTGAATACAGGGACAGATTAAATACGGTTGATGTAGCAGTTACTCTCCCCTGTACACATTCTCCATAAACGTCAAAGCCTAACCTCAAAAGATAAAAAATAAAACCCCAAAGGAAAATTATGGCAAAACTACATTGTGCTAAACTGGATCAGACATAAAAATAAAATTATGTCTGTAAAGTTTAAGGGACTAATTGAGATTTTAATGTGGTCTCATTTCTGGGAAAATATTAGGATTCATGATTCAAGAATCCTGTGTCTCACAAATTAAAACAAAAACAATTGAGGTAGAGGGTCTATTAAAATGTTCCAGAATTGAAATTGAATGAAAATACTTAATTGTTTTATATTTGGATCACATTTTGTCATTATCAGTGAGAATCATTAGGAAAATAGAGAATGGTATGAACTGCCCACATTCCCATTTTTTTTTAAAAGGTCAAAAGGTAGAGCATGGCAGTTCAGAAAGAAAAAGAAAACAAACTATAAATTATCTACTGCAGAAGGACAGCATGTTCAGCCAGACATGATAGGTTTTTGTTTTTTTGTTTTTGTTTTTGTTTTTGTTTTAATGCTTGTGGTACTCCGGCACCCTTGCTTATGAGTTTAGATTTAACGAAAACATAGCTGGGCTTTGGGAACACTCAGCTCCAACTGAGGGGTTAGGACAAGTCCATTCACATGTTCCTCAGAGGAGATTAGGCACAGCTGTAGTAGCCATCAGACCCTGTGCAGTTTGGAGCAGGATGCAGAATAAAGAAGTCAGCTTCGATTCCAGAAGAAAGGTGGAGGAAAGCCCAAACACCCTTTTCCATTTACGTTGACAGGATACAAGAATGAAAAGCAAAAAGGGAGCCTAAGTAGAAAGCTGTTTCTTATTATTGGACTCTTAAGGGGAAAAAAATAATGTATATCAGGTCAACATGAGGTATTGACTGCCATATCATTAACTATGAATTTAACTTCCATTAATATAGATACTACAGAAGCTTCCATTAACATTCATTAATAACCCACTGTTACTTAAATGCACCTTAAATTCCCATACCGCTTCAAGGTTTAGGAAATTTTATAGTGTATATCTGAATGTATCAGATGAAAGATAACTGACTTGTGCTGGTCAACAAGAAAGTAAAATTTTACTTCCCAGTTGGTAGGGCCATCCCTATTCATACAACTGAACACTCAGTGAGTGCTCTAATCCTTTGATGAGATGGGAAGAATGGACAAAACAAATCAAGGGGTACAAACACAAGCTCTTTCCAAAATGGACCCAAGTAGGGGAGTGTTGTTTATCGGGACCTTTGACAGTTTGTCCCCAGAAGTCTAACCATTTCCACAAATGCCTTGTGGGGAACATGAAGTTAAAACCAGAAGTAATGTGATCATTGCCAGTTCTATGAAGAATTTCCACATTCTTAAATTTTTAACAATAACACAAAACAAAATAGGAAGAAAGGGAAATGTTGCGAAGAAGCAGGTTGTTCAGAGGGAGTAATATGAACTTTAGGAAGCTAAAATCTCTGATTCCTAAGTTCTGCTGGGAAGGATTTTCTACCTCCTCAGTTCTGGAATCAAGGGTGTTCTTTTGCGAGAAAAAGGAAGGAGGTTTCCAACCTTAGGTTCTGAATATATTATTTCAGCTTCCTGATCCAGTGTCTAAATCACATCTTTCTCTCTTTTTTTTTTTACATCAAATCTCTTTAAAAATAGTTGAAGTAATACCTCACAGCTATAACAAGTATAATGTCCAAGGCACATGCTAGGTGTTTTACATGGATTATCTATCATACTCACCACCAAAGTCCTAAGAAGATTTTTCTCTGATGCACGTCACTACTTTATAAAGGTGAGGTAAAATAGCCTCTAGGAACAGAGTTATTACATAACAGATCAGACATATAATCTCAAATGTTAGCCAGTCTCTGGGCCCCTGTTCAAGTCACTTTACTTCCTGGGGCTGTACTATGAATATGCTGACCACTGTCCACCTTTAGCTTCTTCTACTTAAATTAATACAAATTGAATAAACTTAAAACTCATTTCCTCAATCACAATAGCCACATTTCAAGCACTCAAAGCTACTGTATTTTATAGTACAGATAGAATACTTCATCCTCACAGAAAGTTCAATTGGACAACACCGTTTTAGGACATTGGCTTTCCTTTGATGATGCTGTCAACTTTCTCTCCCATTCCCCGCAGTATCCTAACCCACATGAAGTCCATAAAAGTAGGTGGGCTGTGATGAATCTTTTTTTTCCCACCTCCATCTTCTTATCTGGAGAAACTGTTTGTCTCACTTCTCAAAACAAAGCTATTTTGATTTTTTTAAAGTGATTAGGAATGAAAGTTTGAAAATATTATCAAGTAAGAAATGTGACAGGTACTCTGTGGGAGTCACTGTTGGCTTTTCACCAAATCATTTGCATGATCTTTGACAGCAAAGAAAGAAAAGCAAGTACTATTATTATGAAGCATACTTTATGGCGATGATATTATTTTGGCATCACATAAAGTACTGAGGTTGTTTCACTAGGGAACCCAGCTATGTATAGTTCTGCATAGAATGCTATAGGAGGACAATCTGAATCTGAGGACGTGCATCAGAGAAAAATCAGAATGATTCAGTGCTAAATCATGACAAAGAATTAGCCAGGCTTGGCCTAAGTCCTACAAACAGAAAGAAGATTAAGGAATGTCTAGAGGTAAATGAGATCTAAAAGGGAGCAGAACAAGTTATTGCCAATAATCTTCCACTAATGGCAATTCAATTTAATGTTAGTGGGGTAATCTGCTAATCGTTACACTCAGAATTAAAAAGTTAGACAACATACCCCAAATCAAAGTTCAAACATAATTAAGAAATCAATTTGGGCAGAACTTCAATTGTGCTTTTGGAAGGCAGAAAAAGAAAACATCCAAAAAGAATAACAGAACTAAGATAATGATTTCAACTGATCTAGGAAAATATGTGAAAAATGAAATAATGAATCGGTATTGTTGGCTAACATACTGGCTTATTTGAGGTTTCATTGCTAAAATGAAGGAATGGTCCTATACTATGAAATAATATGCTAGAGTCAGTGTTTTACATTGTCTTTGAATACTGCTACAGCTTCACCATGCACATTAAATTAAATCTTGGACCCTTAAAATGTTCTTACCATAAGCAGCTTTGGGAAGTTCTCTAGTTCAGCCTCTCAATTTTATAGGTAAAGATCCTGAGACACAGAAATGTTCACTAATTTAACCACGATCATTTAGTTCGTTGGCAATAGAGTCGGGGCTAAAACCATGGCACCAGATGAATAATTCCAGCCAATAAAGTAGCCAACAGCAGCAACATTTCCGTATACATCTAAGGACCCAAGACATTTGAATAAGGTAGATGATCTTTAGGGTCTTTCCAATGCTAATATTTTGAGAATTCTTTTTCAATCAAAAACAAACTAAAAAAAATTTTTTTAGAAGAAAAACATTCTTTAAACAGAGCAAAATGTTTAAAGATCCATAAAGCCACCATCCAAAGAAAACTGACCTGTCCATCATAGATCTTGCTTTAGAAGGCCCAGATATTACATACTGGAAGTACTCTGTGTAGAACACCTAGCAACCATCTCTTTAAAAATAGTGGCCATGTCTCTTTCATTACTGTATCCTAGTCCTGGAATAATCCCTAAAGCGTGGAAAATGAGGACTAAATTGAACTGAATTTTTAATTTTATAGATGAGGAAACTCAGATCCATTCTGACTAGGAGCTTATCTTCTAGCAATCTAATTCATGCATTCTCAACAGAGGCAATATTTCCCTGAAAAGGCTGAAAATCTATTCCTGAGGGGTGAAAAAATCTTACTCTTGTTATGTATAAAATTTCCATCCCTGGCCTTACTTAATGGGTTAAGGATTGTGTGTTGGCACAAAATGAGGCATGGGTCGCAAATGCGGCTCTGATTAGCATTGCTGTGGCTGTGGTGGAGCCTGCAACTGCAGCTCTGATTCAGCCCCTAGCCCAGGAACTTCCATATGCCACAGGTACAACTGTAAAAAGAAAATAATAATAATAATATAATAATAATAATAATAATAATAATAATAATAATAATAATAAACAAAACAAAAGAGTGGTTCAACTACTAATGTAAAGTAGACCAGTAAGACTCTAAAATCTAAATGCTTTTTTTTTTTCTTTATTGGCCTCTCTGTGGCATATGGAGTTCCCAGGCCAGGGATCAGATCTGAGCTGCAGTTGTGAACTATGCTGCACTTGCGGCAACACCAGATCCTTTAACCCACTGTGTAGGGACAGAGATCAAAGCTGCATCCTGGCCCTGCAGAGACACTGCTGATCCTATTGCGCCAGAGTGGGAACTCCCGTCCAAACTCTTAGCAAATATTTTATTTAAGTGAAAGTGAATTAAAATTAACTTGATTGGAGGCCTGCCTAAGAGATCTCCTTTGAGGGACCTGGTACATGGCCAGTCAGAAACCTATGTCTTAAGTTGAAGCTCAGGAAAATATTAAGAATTTATAGTGTCAGTTTTATTTTTTTTTCACCTGGGTAGATCTGATTTTATTTTTATAACTTGAACTGAGAGGAGTATTTCATATGCAAAGCTGTAGAAAACAACATGGTAGTACCCAGGCATTTGGGGTAGACTTTAAGAATGAAAGACATTTTTTCTTTTATTGAATTTTTTTTCAACAAATGTTAAGTAGAGAAGCAGAAAGATGTTAAAAAATTTCTTCCTAAGTAATATCTCCAAAATAATCTAGCCCACATTTGGGGCCACCATAATAACTGAATCAGAGCACTGCATCATTTCTGGTTAAGAGACGAACAATCCATTGCAGGGGTGGCCAAGAATTCTGGACCCCTATGCCATCTCTGATTCATCTCTGTCACCAGAATCTGAATCACAGCTGTGTGACCTCAACCAATTGATGAAAAACAGAGGAGAGAAAAGAATTTGGAGGAGATTTGACATAGAAGTTGATATGCTTCATTTCTTACCTACAGAGCTTTGCATGTCAGACATATCTCTATGAGAAGAGGTTCTAAATTCATTCTTAATCTCACAGATGTCTTGACAGCAAGCATTGAAGATATTATTATCTGTTCTCTAGAAAATACCAGTTTCTGAAGGATATATGTTTAGCTTTCTAGTCCTTAGAGATCACCTATGAGCAGACTGGTTGACTGGTCTTTCAATCAGGACCGTGGGGAAGTCCCAGTATCTGCCTCACCAAATCACTACAAAGTCCAATTTTTCCATTGTACCTCTTAACAATGACATTGGATGTTCTTTGTCCAAGGACTTCTCCTTACTTGTGCAGAGACTCTCCCAGACTACTTCCACTAAATGCTACCTGGGAGTAACTGAGGCATGTCGGGCTTTTAGTTATCAAGACAATTGACTCCTCTGAGGAAGCCATTCTGGGATCAGCATTTCTTTTTCCTAGGTGAGCAAAAGGAAAGGAAAAGTCAGAGTTCACAGCCTGAGTGTCTAGCTTAAGGAGCTGCAAAATCAGTGGTGAGGGCTCTTTAAATTTTCACATGACAGACAGCAGAGATGTTGGGAATGCCAAGTTCATAAGCATTCCCCATGAATTACACCAAATTCAAATCCATGTTGGCAGAGTGCTACAGCTCGCCTGTGCAGAGACTTTAGAGAAATGCTTCAGCAAACTCTTCTAATTTAGAAATCTATGAAGCTAAATTAGTCTCTGGGGAGAATTACCAATTCACAAAATAAGTAAATAAATTTTTTAAAAACAAGGGATGAGGGTAGGATAAGGTAGGGTAGGTAGGGTAGGGAAGAAAGGAGGAAGGAAGGAGGGGGAGGGAAGGAAGGAAGAGAGAAAAGGAAGGAGGAAAGGAGGGCAAGATGAAAGGAAGAAGAGATAAACAGTACTCTTTGCCTATGGTTTTGTTCTTTCCCATGAACAAATACAGTAGCCAGTTATTGAATGTCCTACAGTTCAAGTTGTTTTGAAACAGTTAAGCAATGTGGCTTTGTGGTTAACAGGTCTGAAAACAACTAATGGTATGAGGATTTCTATACTTAGTTTTGTAACTTCTTGGCTACACTCCAATATTCTCACCCAGGAAACAGAGCTACAATTGGCCACTAGCACCTTAGAGATCGCGATGCCCACTGTCTGTGTTTGGAACCAGTCCTTGAGCAGGCACCGTCTTCTCTCCACCCCAGTCCTATGGAGGAGTATCCTGCCTCACCATCATCCACTGAGGCTCTAACTACAAACCACTTTTGAGCCCCACAAGTAAAAAAAAAAATCTTTTAGAGCCCCAATTATTACTAGCAGCACAATTGCTTGGCTAATAAAGTAAGAAGAATTAATTCACTGAATTTTTAGAGACTTTTTCACTTGTTCCATAAATACTGTTTGAAGGTCTTCTACATGTCAAATACCGTCCTACACGCTTGAGAGGCATTAGTACACAAAACCAAAACCTCTGCTTTCAGGGAACTTCCATTCAAGCCGTAAAGGCTATAAAGCTCACACCCCTCTGTGAGGGCTACAGTCCAGGGCACCTGCTTTGAGTTATGAAATCATATTCATTTTATTTCAAACCATTGTCTAATGTCAAAAAATGATTAAGGAAGCAGAAGAAAGGAGAACGAAGCAAGAGGAGCAAGAGAGAGAAGTAAAAAGTATTCAACAGAAAGAAGTTTTTTGTTATCACAGTCTATATCAAATTAAATTTAGAAATGGAAGAAGAGGTGTTGGGGTCAGATCATAACAAGCTATTTCAGTTAACTTCATCAATCCAGTGAGTAAGAATAAGAGAGACTATATTAGATTTTGGTTCCTTAGACTATGTCTCCTTCAATTTTAGGAAATATTTCCAAACCTATGTTTTGTTGGTCCTAAATTCCATGTATTAATCCATTTATTTAGCATCCTTTATATTTAATAGTAATTTAGATGTTAAAGCTTTTTTCTTTTTTCTTTTTTTTTTTTGCTTTTCAGGACTGCAGTCATGGCATATGGAGGTTCCCAGGCCAAGGGTCGAATCATAGCTACAGCTGCTGGCCTACACCACAGCCACAGCAATGCAGGATCTGAGCCATGTCTACAACCTACACCACAGCTCACCGCAATGCTAGACCCTTAACGCACTGAGCGAGGCCAGGGATCGAACCCTCAACTTCATGGTTACTAGTCAGATTTGTTTCCACTGTACCACAGTGGGAACTCCAACATGTTAAATCTTAGCCTGCTTATTATCCTCATTACATAGATGAGACACAGATGCTCACAGATTACTTGACCTGCTCAAGACCACCCTGCTAGTACATAGAGGAGGCAAAATTTGCCTTGAATTATTTACTTCTCTAAACCTATGTGTCCTAATCTAAAAATAAGGGGTCATAACAAGTACTTTATAGATATGTTCTAAGCATTCCTAACAATATTTCTTTCACCTGGCACATACAAGGCTCTATGAGAGCCGAAAACTATTATACCACGTATCTCATATATTCACTGGGGACCCAAAACGTAGGGGTGACTGTATCAAAACGGCATTATTTGTCCCACAGGAAACTCAGTGTCCTCCCCCATATTTCTGTAATTAAACAGTGGTTGATATTTCCCCTCTGTGATTTCTAAATTCCAGTCAACTTTTTGTCCACTCTGTAGCTTATAGTCACTCCATTGTTGGAGCAGCATGAAATTAAATATTAGACCTCTCTGCTCTTAAACTACCCTCGGCCATGTCAGCTGAGCGGGCTCCACCTCCAACCCTTGAAATCATGCTCCATTCTTACCAGGAGCAAGGTAGTTCTGTCTCTTCACCACTGTTTCCTTAAGGCTTCAGCCTTAGCCCCAAGCCGTTTTTCAAGACATTTTTCCTAAGGCAAACAATTTCTTCCTTTAAATAAGTTTTCATCCAGTAACACGACTGCTTTTTACTAAAGTACCTAGTGAGCCCCTCATTCATGTCCAGTCAGAGTGGATTTCCAGCCTGGGCTCTGAGGTTTGCTGGTTGAATGAGTGTGGCCAAGTCATTCTGGCATTTATTCTCTCAATTGTAAAATAAGAAGGTTGAACTAGAGAGTCAAAAACCCCCTTTTGCTCCATGATTTTGCCCTATTCAGAACTTTTAGATCATTTCTTTTCTCATAAATTTCAGCACACAGGTGGGGTTTGGCGTGGAACTTAAGATGACTTTAAGACCAATTGCATGATAAAAGATACTTTATGCATAAGGAAAGCTCATCAATTTTGTTTTTGCTGGTTCACCAAAAATGAAATCAAAGCCACAAATCTCCTTTAGTACTTTCAATCATAACAGACTATATGACCACACTAATAAAAACAGAGACAAAAGAGTAAAATGTTTTGAAAAATGATGGAAAAGGGCAAAAACATAATTGTTAAGGATAAAATTTGTTATGATAATATTGATGAGACCAAGAAATGTTTTCCTATCTAGCCACTGAAATTCAGGGAGGTAATTGATTTTCTATGCTGAAGCATTTGGCAAGAGCTACAGAACCTTGTACAATATATTTTTCTGATCAAAAAAGAAATACATGTTCCTTGTAAGGGAGTCAGAACATTCAGAGGAATAAAAAAATTTTTCAAATTGCTCACTATATTGTCAGTCAGGAATAACCATTATTAGTGTTCTAAATTCTTTCTTTCTATTGGAACTGATTGGAATGGTGATATATATATATATATATAGATAGATATAGATATAGATATATATACATATACATAGAGAGAGAGAGAGAGAGAGAGAGAGAGTTATATTCTGACTTCTTTTGCTTACCATGGGTGACAATTATATCTTTTCTTTCCATCCAGCTAACATTGTTTATCAAGTACTGAGGCATGACTAAGGCCATATTAACCAGAATCCAGATGGGTTGATGACCTAGTCATTAGAATTAGGATTATGATTTTGTTTTCAGATGAAACAGTGTAGTTGAGCAATTGCTTTCAGAAGCTCCAAGAGAGAGTGAAAACCATCTTGATACCTGCAGAATGTTTTTGTTTATGGTGGCCATATCTCTTAGCCACATGTTTTTTTTAATTTTTTATTATAGTTGATTTACAATGTTCTGTTGATTTCTGCTGTACAGCAAAGTGACCCAGATATATATATACATATATATATGTATATTATATGTATTATACATTCTTTTATTCACATTTTCTTCCATTCATGTCCTAGGCAGTTGCTGCCCTATACCTGAGTGAGCACTTCCTAGAAGACACAAAGAGTCCATTCCTGGGTGAAAGGCAAATGCATTGCAGTTCAGAAACAAAGCATCTAGGGGGCTGTAGTGCTATGGGGAGCTCAGACATTTGTGGGTCTCCTCTGCAGAGGTCCAAACCCTGGCTCTGAACCCTTGCTGGCTGAGTGGACTTATACAGGTTTTCCTCTATGAAACCCAGCTTCTTAATGAATGTAAATCACTTAGCCCAGAATATAATTTTAAGTGCAAAATAAATATTAGCTAGGTATTTTATTATTGTTATTATTGTTTATTATTGCCTCTGATTTTTTATAAGTTTCCGTAAGGATAAGTCTCAGTGGAGCATAGTCATGAAACACATTAATTTTTCTCTGGTCACTACTTTTCACTGCTCTTGTTAACTAACTCTTTTCCAACCCTTAGCAATATCTTGAGTAAATGCCATGACTTTTCCTGTCCCTTCATATTATTAAAATTTAATTAGGGGTATATTTCCATCGCAAGTAATTTAATTTTCACCTCTTACCTTCCCCACTGTCTTCACCCCTAGCAGCCTTGAACTAGGGCTCTAACTGCCAAGAGGAAAGGACAGGTTATACGGCCAGTTTGAAAGATTCTTTTCTATGCCTTCTTCAAGGTGTAGCAACCCTGACTGGGATAAGCAGAGAGAAAGAAAAGGGCAAATGTTAATTACTGTCTCATTTCCTTCCTGGCTGCTCCCATGGACCTATTCCTGTTGGTTTTTTCCTCTTCTCCACACAGCCATGACTGCCCTCCTGTGCCTTATCCATCATTGGCTCCCTCATGAGATACTGGCTTGAGTTCAGGTCATGTGGGACTTCCCTCAGTGTGCAGTTAGTTGACATGGTGACTGGGCTCAGTGCATTGGCTTACTAGAGCTGCCATAACAAAATAGCACCAACCGGGTTGCTCAAACAGAAATTTACTGTCTCATAGTTCTGGAGGCCAGAAGACTGGGGTCAAGGTGTCAGCAGGGTTGGTTCTTTAACTTGTGGAAACATCACCTCGATCTTTGCCTTCATCCTCCCATAGCATTCTCCTGTGGGTATGTATTTCAATGTCCAGATTTCCCCCTTTCATAAGGACACAAGTCATAATGGATATGGACCCACCCTAAGGACATCATCTTAACTAATTACATCTGCAGTGACTCATTTCCAAATTAAGTTGCATGCTGAGGTGCCGATGGTTAGGACTTCAATATATGAATTTTGGGAAGGTATAATACAACCATAACAGTCAACACCAACCCTCCTATGCCAACCAACCACTCTCTAAGCCCTTGCCTCTATTAATGCACACACTGGAAGCAATGAAGGGGCTCATAGAATGGACCTTTTTCCTTGACTCCTGCCTTGTTACACCTGTTTATGGAAAGACTCTGTACCAAGCTTCTGTAACCATCTATCCTGCCAGTTCAAGGAGATGCCAGCTTGAGTTGATCTGCTTTATGATCCTAAGTGACTAACTTGTCATGCATCTGAGGTAATATTCCAGAAGGAAGTATACTCAAGTCTCAAGACCTTGATTCATATATATGAAAGCCTTTTTCCCAATATGGCTGTCCCCAAATAATTAGCATAAAGTAGATGTTTTATTGCTCCTCTCCCTAGACCTCATCTGTCTGGAAAGTATTAGAAATGCACGGTAAGAATTATGAAGGCAAGCAGGCAGCGCAGTGATGCTTTGGTTCATTTTCTCAAAGGCAAAGTCAGGTCTTCACCTGCTCTTGTTTGCCCAACATGACTTCTACTATTCACTGTATATAGATTCCATCATTTGTTCATTTCTTAATTTTAAAATGTCTTCTTTTCAATGCGTTGCCCAAATAGCTTCAGAGGTTGGAAAATTAGTTCTAGTAGAATTCATTGTCCAATAAAATACTGTGGTGGATTTTGGGGCAGAGACCTTATTGAGTGAAAGATTCACACCCCAGATCCCATAAGCCTGTCCAAAATCATTTATATCTTATATAATAGGCACTTCTGGACATAAGATTTCTAATTTTCAGTTCCCAAGAGGATAAAGACAAAACCTAAGAGAAGTTGATTTTTCCTTGGGTCCTAGCAGAAGTGGTGTGATTCTGATCACTGTGACCATTTCTCCAAAGCAGTGGTTCTCAAGGAATTCCCTATGTTATCCGCCGACACCCCCCCCGCCACCCCAGCCGCCCGCTCCATGCCCCAGATCTTACA
Source organism: Catagonus wagneri (assembly GCA_004024745.2). Lineage (NCBI taxonomy): Eukaryota > Metazoa > Chordata > Mammalia > Artiodactyla > Tayassuidae > Catagonus > Catagonus wagneri. The sequence continues at coordinate 16,749,142 of PVHT020000022.1, read as the reverse complement.
AAAATGCAAATGCTTCAGCCCCAGTGCAGACCTACCTAATCCCCAATCTGAAACTTGGGGACAGGGTGGGGAGGGGGTCCTGCCAGCTGTGTTTGCACAAACTCCCGGCTGAGACTGAGGCACACTCACATTCAAGCAGCATTGCCCTGCAGCAGTAGTTCTTCACCGTGGCTGCATATTACAATATCTGGGACCCTGGAAAAAACCTGTTGTCTTGTCCCTAACCCATATCAGTCAACTCACAATATCTGGGGTAGGTTTTGAGCAGGGATATTTTTAAGATCCTCAGATGATCTAATGGTCACACAGAAAAAGGAAACACTACTCTAACTCAACAAAGTCTATAGATTGTAGGTTGCTCCAGAGAGCTTTTCTGGAGTCACTATTGGGAGAAAATGGCCCGGCAGCCAGGGCTTTGGGTCCCCGCTCTAATTCACCTGGAGCAGCTAAACTTTTATCTTTTTCCCACCCTTGGCTTTAGTATAATGCTTTGTCTGACAAAGGTTGCTGTGGCTCAAAAGTACAAACGTTAATTCTCTGAAGAATAATAAAATAAATTGTAAAAGCCAAAGCCCCTTGTTTCCTTCTAATTTCATTTTATGGAGAAGGTGAAACAGTAAAATAAATATATCTGGAGCTTATCAGGAAAGAATAGTGGTGGGAGGCTCCTCGTGAGGTTATAGGAAATCTGAGGTTTTGGAAGGGGCTAAAGTGTATGGAAACATTAGTGTGGGAAGTCCAGGAATGCGACCTGCTGTTCCAGCTGCTCGATGCTTTGCTAATGTGATGCTCTAAAACTCCACAAGCTCGCTAGAACATAAATTATACTTTTACAGATTAAAAAAATGCTCACTTTTTTTTTTTTTTTTTTTTTTGCTTTTTAGGGTCATACCCTCAGCATATGGAAATTCTCAGTCTAGGGGTTAAACAGGAGCTACAGCTGCTGGCCTACACTACAGCCACAGCCACAGCCACGCATAATCTGAGCTACACTCTAGCTCATGGCAAAACCGGACCTGCGACCCACTGAGCGAGGCCAAGGATTTGTCCTGCATCTTCATGGATACTAGCTGGATTTGTTTCCACTCTGCCACAATGGGATCTCCATAACATCCTCACTTTCTGAAAAATAACTTATGGTGTGGAAGTATAAAGTAGAGATTTTTTTTCCTGATTTGGTTAGCCAGCAACAAATCTAGGAGCAAAAAATTAAACCAAAAATACAGAGCTGAGATGCTTAAAATAATAGGAAGATGGCCAAAGAGGGGATGTGTGCACACACAGCCCACATTGGGAATTTTTTGGCCATGCCTGTGGCATATGGAAGTTCCCCAGACCGGGGATCAGAGCAGCAATAAGACCAAGTCTTTAACCCACTGAGCCATCAAGAAACTCCTTACGTTGGGAATGTTTAATGACAAAATGTTGCAACTGAAATGATTTTAGAGTTTTAGAATATCTACTTTAAATCTCTTTATTTTCATTGAAGCAGTTTTTTTGTACATAAAGATGCCAGGGTGTATGAGAAGGAATAATTGTAAAACGGGATAGCTTCCTGAATCAAGGTAGATAGATATTTTAGGAGGTAATTTGACTATCTGTCTTACACACACGCACACATACACACTGACAGATTTTTGCAAACTTTTTTGTGCTTAGGAGCTTTCAAATATCCAGTAGGTTCCTGGAAAAGGAAACTTACTAAGGATAAAGTTAGCGTGTTTCACGCAATTACCATGCTGATGATGGACATGAGTTCTGAGTAAGCACAAAAACAATGAACAATATTTAAATCTGGAGAGGTATGAAAACAAATGCCTGATGAGTGTCATAAGTGTCATTTGAACAGACGGAAAGAAGAACAAACCTGCAGGATGGGGAGGCAGAGGTGGCTGTCAAAGGTGGTGAAAACAGGAAACTCCAGTTGGTGGGACCTGTGGTTAGAATTAGAGTAATAACAGTGACGATCATTGGTGCCTCCTTCCTCCTCCCCCACATTTGTATAAATAAGGAACTAGAGTATGACAATTATTTTATAAAACACTCATAAAATTACATTGTCTCTCTAGATCTCTTTATGTGCACCCTGCTTTAGCAACTCAACAGAGGAGCAGGGTTTCTCTTGGCAGAGAAGAGAATTAAGGCCTTTCTTTTACTGGAGAATGAAAAGTCAGGACAGGCAGACGAAATAGAAAAAAATATATATACATACCACACTTCTTTCATCCTGAATCTTTAGTGTTGCAGGATCAGAAACACTATGTCTTGATTTGGGGCCCTTTGTCATGGCTTTTAAACTGCTTAAGGGCAAGGACTTAACCAGTTCATGTTTCCAATTCCCTGCAGCAAACAGAGGCCTTTAGTTTGAAGAGGAAAGTAAATATACTTTGAATTTTTGTTGATCCAGTGTTTTTAGTAGGGCTTCAATCAAAATTCCCAAAGGCCCTATGTTTTTTTAGAATATTGAGTTTCAAATAACAGGTCATCTATGTTTGTCTTATGTGTAATTTCCAACAATATTTTCAAACATTTTAGTGGTAGGGTCTGTTTACATATTAACTGTTATGGCCAAACCACAATTTATAAAAGAGATTAACGTAGAACTCCCTTAGCCAGTATGGGGGCAGGGAGCTCAGACTGCTTGGTCACCTACCCTTCATCCTGCACAGTGACCTTGAACATCTTCCATGAAGCATCAGGACTTAGAGCTCTTTGAAGATCATTGTCTATTGTATTTATTGAATTTATTGTTTTATACATGTGTGTGTATATATATGTGTATACACATAAATAAAATGCATACATAATTTATCATTATATATTTGTATTATACATATATATTATTATTTTATATTATGTGTGCATATGGAACACATTTGTAAAATTAGTACAAATTAAGGGTAGTTCAGTAACTATAACTATTTGTCATGAAAAGCAGTTAACATGGTATCTGTGAGATAACCTAGAAACTATCCGAATGGAAATTGCCTTGCCCCAGGGCCCTCATTTTCTCACCTTACTTTTCATTTTCAAATACTTTCCCTTTAAAAAATTAGAACCTTCACTTATTTTTCTTTGTAGTTGACGTGCAACTTACAATAGTAAAGTGCACCCATCTTAAGTGTACAGCTCCATCTGTTAACCTCTACAGACACACTTGCATGATCCCCACTTAAATCTGCGTAGAGAACATTTCAGCACCCCAGAATGATCCCTCCAAGTCAATACCATCTCTAGAAAGTAGTAATTCTTCTAACCTCTAACACAGAGGATCAGCTTCCCCTATTTTTGAGCCTCGTATAACCCAAAGCAGAGATTATGAGGTTTTTGCCTCTGGCTTCTTTCCCTCAGCATGTGAGTTCACCCACATGCCTATCTGTGATATTGGTTCATGATGATGCCCTGACTTTTATTTTCCTAATATCAAAACTTATCGGGCCTGAATACCTTTTCCCTACCAACCTTCATCTCAGCATGTATCGTCGTCAGGATGTGAAGGTGAAAAGGACTTTAGGACCTTAAACATAACTAGCCCAGTAGTATTAAGGACTGGCCTAAGGTCTTGGCCCTGGCACTTGGGAGAGCTTGATGTCCTAACTCCCAGCCAGTTGCCTCTCCATTATCTCACTCTCCTGTCTCTCTCTTCTCTCATTTGTCACCCCCACTTTTTTTTCTTTTTTCTTTAGCAGCAATAGAAAAGTTCATCTTCCCTATTGGTAATCTCCTGAGAAATGTGGTGTAAGCTCTCTCATTTTCTTTCTTCCTCAAATTCCTACTGCCACCTTTCACCCTAATTAACTCATCCTTGGTACTTTGAAATCTCTCAGTGCATCACACTATGAAAATCATCGTCACCGTGCTGATCACTGATGCTTTTCCAGTTATGTCTTCTACTTCATCTTTATAGCTATCTGTTCTCAGATTTTTGAGACTTGATTTCCATCTACTGGAAATATTGTCCTAACCTTCCATAACTTTCCCATGTCATTGTAGCTTTATGATTTTCAATTTGTATCTGTGTTCTGTACTTTTCCCTCTGCTATTTGGTTCTTCCTTCACATCATATGATATATTGGAATGATAAAATTATGAAAACATCTGACAGTATCAACAACCTAGGGTGAGTGACCACAAACCAACAGTAATAATGGCAAATACTTACCAAGTATTTACTCTGTATAAAGCACAATTCTAAGCATTTTATAATTAACTCATTTAATTATCCCAACAACCGTCTACAGTAGGCACTGTTGTTTCCAACCAGGGTTCTTGGTTTTCCTAATCAATGGAAATTGACAAGAGGCCAGATACGAAATTCAGGCAAGGCTTTATTTGGGGTTTCTGCTGCAGCAAGGGAGAGTGAAAACAAGCAACATGTTCACTTGCTAGCTCACTTCCCAAGGTGGGTGGGAGGGCAAGCTAGTTCCTTATATGGTGTGAGGGAGGGACAGGACCAAGGATCAGGCCAGAGGTGTGGCTTAGGCGGTCTGCCCACCCCTTGGTGGTGTTGTGTGCAGGGGCACTAGTAGTACTCCACTTTTGCTCTCAGTACCCTGTTTGTGTCCTCAGCTCTTCAGAAGTGGCAGCTGCGTTTTTTTTTAGGAGTTTTTTTTAATATCTTATTAGTCATAATTTTCCCCAACTGGACATGCACACACTTATTTTTAGTCCTTTATACTTTGTGTTTTGTTGCTCAAGGAGAGGTTTGTCCAAGTGCAAGTACTACAGCCAGTCAGTCCTGGGTCTCAGATCCCAGTCTGACTCACTATGGCTAAGACCCCTGTTTTACATATGAGGAAATGGAGACAAAAAGAAGCAACTTACCTAAGTTCATAGGATTTGAATTCAGTGAATCTGACTCCAGTCTTTGATCTAAATTCTCTTTCAAAGGTGTAGATCATGTGGGTACAGAGTAAGAAGAAGTCAATGTAGGAGTTCCCATCATGGCGGACAGCAGAAATCAATCTGACTAGTATCCAAGAGGATGTGGGTTCAATCCCTGGCCTTGGTCAGGGGGTCGGGATCCAACGTTGCTGTGAGCTGTGGTATAGGTCGCAGGCACAGCTCAGATCCCTCATTGCTGTGGCAGTGGTATAGGTCCTCAGCTGTAGCTCCAATTCATCCCCTAGCCTGGGATAAATTTTCGGGAGGAATTTGGAGCTACTTCCAGGATGGGCAACAGTATAGCAAAAGAAATGAAACTGAGCCTTCAACCAGTGTTCCAAGGACAAATTGCTGATATAAACATGATGACATCTGGAGAGAGGGGTAATATCTTGGGTCAGTTCAGAACAATTACTTAGACCAAGTTGGTTTTATAGATTATGTAATGACAGCCTATACATTTTAAAAAATAAAAATGCAAGTTTATTGCTTTCTATAAATACATTAAATTGGTTGAACTAAATGGGCAAAATAATTGATTTGGCAGAAATTAAACTACATGTAATTTCTTCAAGAATATAGAGAGTATTTAATTATTTCTATATCATCCGGGGTGCCTAGAGCAGCATTTTCACATTTTACATATCAGCATTGCTGAGTTAATATGGAATTTATAGTGGAATTAAAATAGTGATGGATAGTTGCACCCTCTTAGGACAATAATAAATAGTCAATATTTATTAAATCTTTATTATGCATTAGGTCCTATTCCAAGTGTTTATGCCATTCAGTCCTTTTAAAAATCATCATTGGAAGATGCTATTCCTATTTTAAAATAAGGAAATTGAGACCCAGAGAGGTTATGCAACAGGCTCACTGTGGCACAATTAAGTGGTGAAACTGGGACTCAAAATTTTCCTTCTAGAACCAAAAGTAATATATTATTCACTAGGCTTGAGACAGACCAAGAGAGGCTGAGACAGAGAACTGAATATTTGCACCTCCTTGTAGAAACAATGTTAATGTAATTGATGTCAATGAAAGAGCAATACAGAGCTATGAAATGTCTCATTTGAGATTCTCAAATTGGAATCCCGCTTTCCCCACACATACCTTCTATTGTGAGGCTCAAGGTCTGCATGAAAAAATCTTTAATCAATGATTACGCCTCTAATAAGTCTATTAAAAACGAACAGTGCCAAATATATCTATTGCTGTTTGTGCTTTGTAAATGACTTTATCATTTTTAATGTCCTTTCATCTTCACAATCATGAAATGTAGTACAGAAATTATTACATAGGAGCCTGGTCACAGGCAAGGACTCGTAGCTCATATTTCATAGTGAGACAGTGATAGCAGGTCCCTGCAATAGAACCCAGATCTACTGGTCCTTAATCTTGACCCAGGGCTTACTCCTTAGGTTCAGGTAAATTTAATCCCTTTCCTCATTACATGCCTCCAATATCTACTCAGCTCTGGGCAACAAGTGATTCTGCCTGAATAGGCAGATGTATTACAGAAAGATACAGAAAGATGAGTTTTGCCACCTAATGATGCCATCACTACTTTAACTTTATTGTCATTGCCAAAAGGCCATGAAGAAATAACAGGACTTTCCAAATGCAGGCTTTTGGACAAAAGTGGATTTGAGTTGGTGTGGTTCAGTTAAATTTTTTTTTTAATTTCCTGACATATAGTTGATTTACAATGTTGTGCTAGTTTCCAGTATACAGCAAAGTGATTCAGTTATGCGTATATATATATATATATATATATATATATATTCTTTTTTTATATTCTCTTGCTTTATAGGTTATTACAAGATATTGAGTATAGTTCACTGTGCTATATAGTAGATCCTTGTTGGTTATCTATTTTATATATAGTAGTGTATATATGTTAATCCCAAACTCCTAATTTATCCCTCCTGCCCTTGCCCTTTTGGTAACTAGAGTGTGTTTTCTATGTCTGTGAGTCTATTTCTGTTTTGTGTATAAGTTCATTTGTATCTTTTTTGCTGTTCCCAATGCCAGATCCCTAACCCACTGAGAGGGCACAGTGGTCAAACCCACATCCTCATGGATACTAGTCGGGTTCATAACCTGCTGATCCATAGCAGGAACTCCTGTATCATATTTTTAGATTACACATATAAGTGATATCATATGATATTTGTCCTTCTCTGTCTAGCTTACTTTGTTTAGTATGATAATCTAAACATAGCCCATCCATGCTGCTACAAATAATATTATTTCATTCTATGTTATAGGTGAGATATATATACATCTCACCTATAACATAGAATGAAAATAATATATATAACATATTATATATATTATATATAATATGTTATATATATAACATAGAATGAAAATGATATATATATTATTTATGAAAATTATATATATATATATCATTCATCTGTTGATGGGCACTTAAGTTGCTTCCATGACTTGACTGTTGTAAATAGTCCTACTGTGAACACTGGGGTGCATGTATCATTTCAATTTAGAGTTTTCATCTTTTCCAGATATATGTCCCCATATGTAAATGGGATTGCTGGATCTTATGGCAGCTCTATTTTTAGTTTTGTGAGGAACAGTCATACTTTCTCTGTAGTGGCCGTATCAATTTACATGAGTACCAACAGTTTAAGAGGGTTTTCCTTTCTCCGCACCCTTTCTGGAATTTATTATTTACAGATTTTTTGATGATGAACTTTCTGACTGGTGTGAGGTGATACCTCATTTTAGTTTTGATTTTCATCTCTCTAGTTATTAGCAATACTGAGCATATTTTCATGTGCCTATTGACCATCTGTATGTCTTCTTTGAACAAATGTCTATTTAAGTCTGCTGCATATTTTTTCATTGGGTTATCTGGGGGTTTTTTGCTGTTGTTTTGCGTTTTTTTTTTTTTTTATTGGACTGTATGAGCTGTTTGTATCTTTTGGAGATCAATCCCTTGTCAGTCACATCATTTGCAAGTATTTACTCCATTCTGTTGGTTGTCTTTTTGTTTTATTCATGGTTTCCTCTTCTGTGCAAAAGTTTTAAGTTTAATTAGGCCCCATTTATTTATTTATTTATTTTACTTTATTACTCTAAGAGGCGGATCCAAAAATATATGCTGCGATTTTTTGTCAAAGAGTGTTAGGCTTATGTTTTCCTCTAGGAGTTTTATAGTAGCTGGTTTTATATTTTGGTTTTTCATCCATTTTTCTAAATTGGTCCATTGTACCCTTCTTAAAAGATCAAGCTTTTTCATCGGCATACCTGAATCCAAATCCTAATTTCAACATTTACAGTCATTGGCATGGGCAAGTTATACTCAAATTCTCCAGGCTATAGTTTCCTCACCTATAGAAATTATCTAACAATATCTGTTTTGTAGGGTATGTGAGTATTGAATAAGATATGTGAGGTATTTTAGCAGTACCCAAAACTGTATAAGCAATCGTTATTTAAGTTATCATCATCATCATTTTTCTGTATTTTATCTATGAGAGTATTGATTTTGAGACTTCACATTATTCCTTTAGTATAAAGGAAAACACTCCAACCCTACTACATCTTGCTATTGACCATAAGCTGCATCAAATTTCAATAATGTTAAAAACATGAAAAGTTTCATCTTAAGTATGTAATATACAATATAGATACAATATAGATGCATGTGTACATGTGTGTTCAAAGATTTAAACTCTAGTCTGAAACAAGTTTAAGAGTAGAAAATTTTAACTAAATTTCCCCACAGAAAATTTGAGTAGTTCTCTGTCCAACCAAGTAAAATTCTTTCACCAGTGCAATGGAAATATTCTAAGGTAGAGAGAACTATGTACTTCATTAGTATATTTATAAACTTATGAATGCTATTTTCATAATGTACATGTGCTCACAGATTTTTGTGATGGGCTAATGATATATATTGCAAATAATAAATACTTCTGCCATGTAATTTGAAAAAGTAAAACATATTTTCATTTATAACCAGATAAATATATTTGCAGATGTTTTCCTGTAAAAAGAAGTGATATCTATTAAAAATCAGGAACTTTATTGGAATGACAAAGTTCAAACTCCTGCCAAAGCTAACACATGACATTTAGAGAGACAGAGAGAGATAGAACAGACTTCACTGTGTTAATGAGATTTTTATTTCTTGGTTCACGTTTTCCATTACTCCTTGGTCAGTAGCCATGATAGTTTTGTTCAATAAATATCTCATCTCATATTCTTCTCGCCTCACTCTTTCAAAACCAAGCGCAAACCTTAAAGAAGTTTAAATACCAAAAGAACCTAGAATCACTTAAGAGGTATGCTAAGCTCTCTGTGCTTATCCGAAGATAATCTGATGTATAATGTATCTTTTGAACAATGACTTTAAGGTTTAATGCTATCATAACTTGAGTATAACTAAGTGATGACACAGTTGATTCAGCATTTTAGACACTTTCACTATGGCAGTAATTGATCAGATCAAATACATCAATTCAATTCTGGACATAGAGGTTCATGATACAGCAGTAGTTATTTGACTACCATGACTCATATAGCCAGGATTGAATTCAGATCCTAGGCATCTTAGCTCAGGTGCCCAACGTTTGCAACCACACCTTAGTAGAGTATACACAGAGGTCTTGTTAGCAAGTATGTGAAGTACTATGGGTAGTTTTCAGTACATATGAATTCCACTTCCCTTTCTTCCCTTCTCCCAGAGCAAGTTTGGTTGTCCTTAAGCGGAATCTATTTATAACATAAAATTGAGAAAGTGGTCTACTTTGTAGGATGTGTTTTTCGCAATGATCTCTCGGGTGGTCTAGCTAAAGAGACCCTTTGTTGTTTAGAGATTTGCATGAATTGCTACCGTTGACAGAAGGAATTGCTTTGATCTGTCTTTTTGTTGTTGTTGTTGTCTTTTTGCCTTTATCTAGAGCCGCACCTGTGGCATATGGAGGTTCCCAGGCTAGGGGTCTAACAGGAGCTGTAGCCACCGGCCTTCGCCACAGGCACAGCAACGCGGGATCCGAGCCGCGTCTGCAACCTTCACCACAGCTCATGGCAATGCCGGATCCTTAACCCACTGAGCAAGGCCAGGGATCGAACCCGCAACCTCATGGTTCTTAGTTGGATTCCTTAACCACTGAGCCACGAAGGGAACTCCCCTTTGATCTGTCTTGATCATTACTTGATCCATTTTTTCTTCTTCTTTCTAGAAGTGCCAAAAAAGTCTGCAATAGGCAGAAAATAGCATTTGCTTCAGCTATGACCTTATAACTATATCTTGCCTTAAGCAAAATAAAAATCTATATTTATTAAATATAAAATGGTGGTAGCTCATTTAACAAAGAGATTTACCAAAGCATTTTTTTAAATAGTAAGCTCCCCTAATGTTTTTGAAATTTTTCATTAAGGTCTTTTTTTTAATTAAAAACAACCCCTTTTAAAAGTGTAACCGCTGTGTTAAAGTTAGAAGCAACAGAAAAAATACTTTGCATTCACTGCTTTGAAGATAAACTTGTCTTACCGTGAGCAGACTTATATAAGAAATATGACTGAATGGAAACTATTTTATATACCATAGTGGCAGAATAGTTTGCGTCAAAAAGCTTATTTCATATTCAAATTTTATTACTAATATATTCTAAAGCATGAAAGTTGTTTCTCTTCCCGATGTCTTTGCTAAAGAACGATACAGTACTTCTGATGGAGGGACTTTCTCGAACTAGAGCTTATATTTCTGGAAACAGTTCTCTCATATGCTAGAATTGTTTTCTGCTTTTTCTACAGCAGAACTGCCTCTTGCCATATTTGGTAAGGAACACTGTGGAAATTACCAGTTTTTACAGTAAATATGTTCTGGGAAAAATGCTTCTGTGGGTAGAGATGATGAGAATGAATCAGTATCATCATCTGACTGACCCAAGGGGAAAACTATGAAAAATCATAAGTAATTTGCCTTTTATGAGTATGGGAGGTAGGAATGATCTAGGGACAAGTGATAGAAGATTGCTTAAAAATTTAAATTCTAGTGATTAAAACTGTGTTGCAGTGGCATGTGACTCAAAGACAGAACAAGGAATACAATAGAACATCCAGAAATAAATTCAAATAGACAAAGCAACTTAGAACACAAAGGAGGGAAGGCATCTCAGTCCAGCTGAGAAAATATTATTCAAAAAATGGTATTGAGACAACTGGGTAATCGCCAGATAAACATAAGTTGGACCTACCTAAGACACTTTACATCAACTGTAAATTTCTTTTTTTTGTTTTTGTTTTTTTTCGGACTGTACCCACAGCATATGGAGGCTCCTAGGCTAGGGGTCCAACCAGAGCTGTAGACAGCCACAGCAATGCCAGATCCAAGCCACGTCTGTGACCTACACCACAGCTCACGGCAATGCCAGACCCTTGACCCACTGAGCGGGGGACAGGAATCGAACCCACAACCTCATGGTTCCTAGTTGGATTCGTTTCCACTGCACCATGATGGAAACTCCTCAACTGCAAATTTCTAATAAATCAAATACTTAATGGTGAAAAAATAATTTGTAACATTTTATGAAAAAGCAATGGAAAATACTTTAAGAAGTTTGGTATTAAAATGGAGTGTGGCTGCCTCTCTAAAATTTGTGAGAAGGGAAGAGATTAATACTCTTTACACTTCAGCCTCACCACCACCACATGCAGGCCTCCACTACACCAATGAGCCAGAGGACTTCCATGGTGGTTACTGTAGGCTCTGAAGTCATTTCCTCTGTTGCAGTTTTCCCAGTTCCTGAGCCAATCTTGACTAGGACAGAAAATCTATTTAAAAATGCCTGTCCTTCTGTTAGACCCCTAGCCTGGGAACCTCCATATGCTGTTTGTACGGCCCTAGATAAGGCAAAAAGACAAAAAAATGAAAATAAAAATGCCTATCATTAATCTGGAGGTATCACACACCCAGACTTCAAATAATATTACAAAGCTATGGTAATCAAAACAGCATGGTACAGGCAGAAAAACAGACTTATAGATCAGTGGAACAGAACTGAAAGCCCAGAAATGAGCCCATACACATATGGACAATTAATTTACAACAAAGAACCAAGAACATGCAAAAAAAAAAAAAAAAGAAAGAAAGAAAAAGAAAAAAGTAACTAGATCACTATCTCATACTATACACAAAAATCAACTCAAATGGATTAAAGACCTGGATGTAAGACCTGAAACTATGAAACTCCTAGAAGAAAACATTGGCAGTTTGCTCTTTGGCATCAGTCTTAGTAATTATGTTCTGGTTATGTCTCCTCAGGCAGGGAAACAAAAGCAAAAATAAACAAATAGGAGTATATCAAATGAAAAAAGTTTTGCACAGCAAAGGAAACTATCAACAAAACAAAAAGGCTGCCTACTGAATGGGAGAAGACATTTGCAAACAGAAATCTGATAAGGAGTTAATATCCAAAATATGAAAAGAACTCATGCAATTCAACATCTAAAACACAAACAACTTGGAGTTTCCATTTTGGCTCAGCAGTAACAAACCTGACTAGTATACATGAGGTTGCATGTTCAATCCCTGGCCTTGCTCAGTGGGTTAAGGATGTGGCATTGCCATGAGCTGTGGTGTAGTTCACAGACAGAGCTCGGATCCCGCATCACTATGGCTGTGGCATAGGCCAGCTGCTGCTCTGATTCAATGCCATATGGAAGTTCCATATGCCGCAGTTGCGACCCTAAAAAAGCAAAAAAAAAAAAAAAAAAATTTAAAACAACTTGATTAAAAAATGGACAGAAGATCTGAACAGAATTTTTCCAAAGAAGACATATAAATGGCGAAAAAGGATATGACTAGACATTTAACATCACTAATTATGAGGAAAATGCAAATCAAAACCACAATAAGGTATTACCTCACATGTATTCAAATGGCTGTCATAAGGCAAGAAATAACAAGTGTGTGGAGAAAAATGAACCCTCATACACTGCTGGTGGGAATGTAAATCAGTGAAGCCACTGTGGAAAACAGTATAGAGGTTCCTAAAAATAATTAAGAATAGAACCACATAATCCAGCTATCCACTTCTGAGTATTTATCCAAAGAATATGAATACACTAATTCAAAATGATATATGCACCCTTATGTTCATCTCAGCATTTTACAGTAGTCAAGACATGGAAACAAACTAAGTGCCCATCAGCTGATGAATGGATAAAGGAAAGGTGGATCACTATACAGCCATAAAAAGATGAAATCCTGCTATTTGTAGTAACTTGGATAGACCTTGAGGGTATCATGCAAAGTGAAATACATCATATAGAGAAAGACAATACCATATGATTTCACTCATATGTGAAATGTAAAAAGCAAACAAAGCAAAACAAAATAAATGAATTAAACCAAATCAAAAAACCCACATAGACATAGACAACAGAGTAGTGGTTACCAGAGGGGAAGAGGTGGAAGAGAGTGAAATGCATAAAGGAGAGTAACTGTATGGTGAGAGATGGAAACTAAATTTTTGGTGGTGAGCATGCTGTAGTATACATATAATATATGTAGTGTGTTATATACATTTCATGTGTGTAACGTATTTCTACTTCAGAAACAGAAATATAATTTTGTACCCATAAAATGTTTATAATGTAATGTTTTATCAATGTAAAAGCAATATTATATCAACAAAAAATAATTATTTTAAAAATGTCCTTGACTCAGTCTCCTAATCGGCTGTATTTGAGCTAAATACTGTTATTCCCCCATGCACACCAAACATAGCCTTTAACTTTATTGTGTTCTTTAAATTTATACCTTTCTTCTTCCACCTTTCCAAAGTACAGCCCATTCTTAGATTTTAAAAAAGAAGTGTAACCTAGTGTTCATCACCACTATCATGAGTACATATTAAAATAAGAATTTGAACATTAATGTTATTCTCTAGGTCCAAGTGCATCTGCCTGTTCACTTGTTCTTGCAAATACTGTCTGTACCAATATTCAGTTGATTAGACCACGGATCATTTGGTTATAACAGGTAGACAGCTATAAGATGAGGCTGTACACAGAATTCTTCTACATTTTTAATCTTCTGAAAAATAAAATTCCTGCCCAAATGAAATCCGCTTCCCTTAATAGTTTGCTATGAGAGTCACCCTGGCCTTCCATTGTTTGATTAGAAGAGCATGAATTAGGATGTTTGAAGGTTCAGAGGCATTTCCTATTGTGACTTAAATAACGCGGTCTTAGGGTAGGAGACATCACTGGTGGGAGTTGATAATGATAACTTTACATTTGATTTCAGTGAGTGAGCCCAAATTCACCAAATAGCCAAATTTTAAAATATCACTAAAAAACACTGATAAAATGTATCCTTTTTTGAGAATCCACCTACAGGGGCTAAAGGGTACTTGATAATAAGAAAAGCAGATGCAAGATTAAAATTGAGAACAACAAAAGACATTATTGAATTTTTTAAAAAATCACTGTACACATTTTGAAAAAACCCTACAGTTCATGGCAAGTCTAAATTACAGTTGGAAGCATGCCAGCTTGTTACAGAGCACAGAAAAGGTGAAAATCTCTCAAACTAGAGTACAATTAATGCTGCCTGGGCTCTCTGGAGTCCTTTCCAAACATATTTCCAAATAAAAGTACTCTGTTTCTCTGTTGGATGCCAATAAATGGTAAACCTTAAACCTGGGGGCTTACTATCCTGCAATAGCCAAGAGCTCATTTGCAAAATGCCACAGAGGGATACTTTCTCCCACGTGACAGAAGGAAAAAAAAGATTCTTTTTCTTTAAAGGCTCCTGTCCCTTAATGAACATTCTACTCATTATGATCAACATTTTGTCCTCATCCTTGGTAACAAAATGACTGATAGGCAAATTTGGTTGTGAAGCTACATGATGAAGTTTCCACATTGCCTAACTATATGTTTTTTTTTTCCTTTGGTGGGTTTAGGCTTTCTTTTTTTTTTTTTTTTTCAAACCAGTGAAGCATGCCAGGGATAAGTGATAAGCAATGCCAGAGATCACTGAAATTTAAAGCTGCAAGTGAGCATACAGATTCTAGCACACCTCCCGTCTTTAAGAGAAGTGGAAAATTGAGGCCCAGAAGGTGGAACATCTTAATCAAAAACACACAGCTAGATAATATGGAAAAGGTAAGCCTTAACATCCAGTCAAGAAATATATTTGATTCTCAATCATAACTAATAGGTACTGGGCACTTTGAGTGACACTGCACTAAATCCTTTACACAAATTTCCACATGTTATTCGTACACACACACACACACACACACATGCACATCATGCACAACTCTCAAATCAGTTGTAAGCATATTCCTGGATCAGTGTAGAAACAGATCAAGTAACTTGCCCAAGGTCACACTTTTAAGAGAAAAGGTGCTATGTTTGCTTGGGTGTAATCTGTTACAGTTTAAAAAAGAAGTGATGCAGTCAGCATGCTGATTCACTGAGGAAATCAGCCCTCAGAGGGGAAAAAAAATATTTTAAGGGAAATATTCTCTAAGAAGAATCTGACTATAAAAAGAATTCTACTTCCTTTGGATCTCAATGTAAATAGCCCTGCTTCCAAAAGTCTCCGATGTTTAATGAGCCCTATTTGCCATTTGATCTTTCAGCATTCACGTAATTTACCATTATTTCTTAAATGCCTGTGTTTTTTGACCAGCAGTTTGACTGTGAGCATCCAAAACACAGGGGCCATAACTGACATAATCCAAGACGTATTCCTGTGTTTGTCACACCATGCCTGGCATATAGTGCTTTGTGGGTTTTGTTGAATAAAAGCTTCCAAGGAGATAACTTAACTCTCTAAAGGCCAACCCTAAATAACAGACATTCTTGATGTCAAACTATCTTTAGTGGTTCCTTCATTTCAGTCCTATGACTTCTTTTCCCTAAGAATGTTCTCCTCCAAACCTCCCTTTATCCAAGCCTTCCTGACCTCCTCAAAATTTCAAGGTGCCCTGAGATTACCATTCTGTGTTTCCTTATATAAATCTACCTTTCTTCAGAAGCAGACATAGTTTACTGTTCTGAATCTTCCATTAGTTACAATTGGATGATGATAGGTACTGAATAGCTGTTGAATAAATGAATATATGAATGCATCAGTTAACTCAGTGACTATAGCTGGGTGGATTAATACTTTGAGCCTTCTTAATCTGTTACATGCAGGTTTCACCAACAAATCTTAATTTGACTCTTCTCTATGTACAAGGCATCTAATCCTCAACATTATATCTCTCCATCAGTTTAATTGATTTTATTTAAATGATGGACTTAAAAGCCCTTTAAGAATTTTCTTTTTCTCATTACTTGAAAATATTCTGTGTTTATGAGATAAAACTAATTAGCATTTTAGTATATGTTCATGCTGTATTTGTTAGGTAGTATCCTGGTCTTGGAAGGAAAAGCTTAGGAAAGCAATTTTGCCATTGGAGGGGAGTTTAAGAAATCTTACATTCCAATTTCCTTGACTTAACAATTATTTCAGTAAACTCTGGAATATGAATTCAGGTATTTTAGTTTTTCCATTGCTGCTACAACAGTTTTCCACAAACAGTGTTTTAAGCAACACAAATTTATTATCTTATGGTTGTGGAGATAGAAGTCTGACAGAGATCTCACTAGGCTAACAACAAAGTGATAGCAGGACTTTGTTCCTTTCTAGAGAGATTATGGGGAGAATCCATTCCCTTGCTATTCCAGCTTTTTGTTTGTTTTTTTTTAATTTTTTTATTATAGTTCGTTTACAGTGTTATGTCAATTTCTGCTATACAGCAAAGCAACCCAGTTTTACATACATATACTTTTTTTTTCACATTATCCTCCATCATGTTCTATCACAAGTGATCAGATATCGTTCCTTAGGCTATACAGCAGAAACTCATTGCTTATCCACACCAAATGCAATAGTTTCCATCTACAAACCCCAAACGCTCGGTCTCTCTTGTGGCAACCACAAATCTGTTCTCCATGTCCATAAGTTTGTTTTCATTTTTTTTCCTCTCTACATAAATTCATTTGTACCATATGTTAGATTCCAGATATAAGTGATATATGGTATTTGTCTTTCTCCTTCTGATTTACCTCACTTAGTATGAGAGTCTTTAGCATTATTTTGATCTTTTTATGGCTGAGTAGTGTTCCACTGTATATATGTACCGCATCTTCTTAATCTACTCACATGTCTTTGGACATTTAAATTGTTTCCATGTCTTGGCTATTGTGAATGGTGCTTCAGTGAACATAGGAGTGCATGTATCTTTTTCAATGAATGCTTTGTCTGTATATATGCCTAGGAGTGGGATTGCTGGGTCATATGGTAGTTCTATATTTAGTTTTCTGACATACCTCCATACTGTTTTCCATGGCTTTTTTAGAGCTCACGTTCCTTGTCTTCCTCTGTCTTCAAATCCAGTAAAAGTCTCATCTTTCTGATCTGTCTTCTGTCATCATTTCTCTCTTTCTATGACTATAGCTGAGAAAGATTCTTCACTTTTAAGTATCCATGGAATTAGATTAGGCTAACCCAGATAATGCAACATAATCTCTCCATCTCAAAGGCCTTAACCTTTATCACATCTTCAACGTCCTTTTTGCCATGTTGGGTAACATATTCGCAGATGACTGGGGTTGGGACATGGACACCTTGGCGTGGGGGAGGGACAGTATTCTGTCCACTACACCAGGATTGCTAGCAATACAGTAATTTATATTCATGAGACACAAATTGTTTTTGCAGAGAGACAGAATATAAGTGTGGACTGGGCACTGGATAGAATTTTGAAGGCCTAGGTTCAATTTCCAATAAATACTTCAAAAAAGGCATTGCAAGCAGAGGAAACAATATGATCCAAGAGATGTGAAAGCACAGTGTATTTAAGAAACACTAAGTTATCAACTGGAGTACAGTACTACCAGAGACTTTGGAAAAAAAATAGGCAGAGAGACCGAATGTCAGGATAGGGATTGGACTATCATCAGAAAGCATTGAAAGTCATTGAGAGTGAGCAACAGTAACTATATTTGTACATTCTAATGAGTCATCTGGAAGCAAGATGCAGAGAGAGCTGGAAGGTAGAGGTTTCAGGTAGACAGACACTCTATAGACTATTGCTTCCTTCTGGGAAAGAGGTTTGGACATGGGATGATGGTGGTGAAAATGCCAGGAATGCAATGGCTGGTGAAGTAGGAGAGCTAAGTGTTCCTTTCCATTAGGTTTGATGGAACTGAATTTGATACAGCTGAACACTGAGCATCATGGCGATGACCATCTCTGGGGCATTAATCTTGACAAATCAAATCTGAATATAATTTTTAGTATAATATTTTTAGGAAACAATCTAGAATTTTTCTTGAGCTTCATGTTCGTTAGCTCCTAGATAACTTACGCTTGGGAGTCCTGTGCTGACTGACTGGAGAAATGAGTTCCAGCTATGTACAGGGAAGAAATGGAGCCTCAGGGACAGCTTTATAGCTGTATGGTGTATCAGTGTCAAGATTTTCCTGAAAGAATATCAGGAGAGATTCTGGAGTGAGAGAATGATATAGAGTAGGGGTAAAATAAACATCATAGGAGAAACGGGATGTGAAGTGTGGGTAGACTGTTTCAGCAAACACAACTCCCAATTTCTAAAGTTTAGGAAAAATTCACTAAATTTGAAGATGGCCATTAAAAGCAATCAGCGTGCAGAGCAGCAACACCCAGATTAAAGATGCCCCTGCTAGAAAAGTTCACATGAATTTGATTTCATCTGCAAAAAATTAGCTTAGCAAAGACAGAGGCCACCGTTCAGACTGAGAAGATAGAATAGGAGTCTATCTTGAGACTTCAGCTCCCTGAAATCTATTTATTCTGACATCCTGTTACTTCGCTGCATTGCTATTTCAGAGTTAACTTATCCAGAGAAAAACTGGCCTGACTCGTGTGTGAGCCTTGGCAAGTTTGTAGTCTGTTGGTGGTATGGCTGTAGGCCCACTTCCCAGCTAGTGAATGTAGTTAGTGACTATATGTTTTTGGTATGCAGGCCTGTTTATGTGTATCAGAGAAAGAAATTCGACATAAAGGAAAAAGCCTCCAAGGTATCTGAGCCTTACAACTACTGTTAAGTGTGAGGTGGGCTACCTTCTTCTGACTGCACAGGTTTCTCTCATTTTGTTAATAAAAGCCAGACTCCATGGCTATAGTTACTGGTGGGGCAATGATGAGTAAGAGATGGGGAGAGCAGATGTGCAGAACTGCCATGGTGAATCCTTTGGTACTAGTTTTAGACGTTAGCTGTTAAAAGATAATGAAAAGAGGCTCAGATCGTTTCTGGTTTGTTAATTCTGTGTGGCTCAGGTGAACTGTCTTCCTTAGAGAGCAGTTAACACTACCATTCCACCTTAGTGGAATTAAATCAGAAGTTCAGATGCAGACAGTATCTTCAAAAAAATTAAACACCTTTAAAAACTGAAGATTTTAGTCCAATATCCAGATGTTTCAGCATATGGTGCCAAACATCTACATATTCATTCTACTTTGGTTCAGCAAGCTTCTATTGAAAGGCTTGGAAGATTATAAGTGAACTCATTGAGAGTATCAGACCTGGAAAGAGGCCTAGAGATCATCTGTTCACTCCATTTTGGAGCTGACAGTGGAGTGAAGATAGCACTGGCCAGCGGTGGAAAGAAAGATAAAGCTGGGGGAGAGTGATTAGGGCTCCAAGAGGTGAAGTAATTTTTACAGAATTTTGTTTGCCTTAGTCGTGTTTGTTGTTTGGTAGATAGAATTGTAATGTCTTTAATTTTTAGAAATTGATTGGTTAAGTCTTTGGGCAGTGCGGGCAAAATAAAGACACCAACACATTCTTAGAATCCTCAGTTTGCCTCAAAAAAGAAGTAAAAGCCTTTTCATTTACCGTTTAAGCTCCACCATTTTCCAAGGACAAATGTTCATTCCCGTAGTATACATATGAAAATGATTTAGCGTGCCTACCAATGGAAAATGTATTAGTTAAGTTCCTTGGACCTGAAATTAATAGGAGAGTTTTAAGATTAATGGGACTAGGAATGTCCTGACTTTCCCTTGGCTTGATCTTTATGGCATCTTCATATTCTTAAAACACAATATACTGCTGTGAATCTACTCTGTCTCAACTCTTCATATGATTGTGTGAATTCTTAAGATCATGAAAACAACAAAAACTAAGGGATGGTTCTTTATCTCTATGCTGCACCAATCAAATGATAACTAATTCTGTTCATGTAAATACTTTTAGAGACTAGAAATGCAAAGTGGGGGGACACTATCTACAGGGTTGTACCTTCAAATTCCAAAATGGAATGAAATAAACTAAGGGAATAAAGTCTATTTTTCTAAAAATACTACCAGCTTCAATACAGTTTGTTTCGGTATCAAGAACTTAATTATTAAATTTTTTGTTTAATCAATCTCAGGTATTTACTGAGGATAAAACTGTTAGTCAAGGAATGTAGACTCCTCTTTGAAGCATGTTATTTTCTCTTTTTCTGACTTTACAGTCTAAATAAACTAGATTCAGATAAAAATGATAGCAATCAAAAACATAATTGCATTCTAAATTGTACATCATGATATTCAAAAACTTTATATTTTCGAGTAAAGTCATTTAGGCATATTTTTAGATTTCGGTTTTTGTGTATTTCTCTCAACATACAGTACCAAATATACACTGTTTACACACAGTGTGGAGAATGACAAAATAACTGTCTAGGTTAGACTCCTGACACTTCTACTTGCATCAATGTACTCTTACTGAAATGATGAGCCTCGGTTAAAAACGGTTAGGTTCTCTGTGGCCATTATAGTTGGGAAAGGAACAGGAAAGGGATTACCATTTGTTTAACATTTAAAATTGCCAGGCAGTTCTCATAAATCTTCTCATTTTGTTCTCATAACAGCCTTAAGAAGAGGTTACTGAGATCCAGACAAATAAAGTAATTCTTCCAAGATTACATATCTTGTAAGTCAAGAGTAAAAATTCAAATCCGGATCTGTTTAAATCCAGATGCAGTATTCTATCACAGCTAACTCAAGGTACATTTTCATGTATCCCGTTGTAGACACATGAGTATTTAAAACTATAATTACCCCATAGTTGAAATCAGACTGTGGGAGTTAAAGAGATGGGATGAATACAAGCTTAACTTCCCCGTTGATTCAGTGAGCAATGGTGTCGCAGTCACTTAAATAGAATGGCCTCTGCTCTCTCACTTATAAAAACAGTCAAACAAAATTTAGTTTGGTCATTGGGAAAATGCATGGCTTCCAAATAAAATGATTGCTGACCTCTCTTATGCGAGGACAAATTATAACGACTACACCTATCCATATGCCAAAGGGATAAACACTTTTCATGCCAAAACCACAATTCAAACTAATACATTCCTCCTGTGCCCACTTGATGCTATATGTCTAAATAACAAATATATATCTTTGTCCATTTTTTACTGTACTACATCTACGAAGTTAGAGAAGTAAGACATATTATTTCAGAAAAAATTCTCAAATCTACGTATATGATACTCTCTTTCTTAGTGTTTGAGAATTTAAATTTTCAAGTGCCATTTAAAAAAAAAAAACAGTTTTACTTTTTCAGTTCTAAAGAAATCCATGGAGGCTGAGTTGAAAACACTTCAGGGAATTCATAAAATAAAGACAAGAACACTAGACACTAATCATATAAAGTTATTAAGATTTGGAGGAAGAGATATTTAAATATAGAAATCCTTCCCTGGTTTGAAAGCTCCTATCAATCAAGTTGTACAATGTGTCAATGGAACAGTAAATATTTAATAGGAATTGCATTTTTAAGAGCACTTCCCTACCCATTATCCTTACTTACCACTTACTCATTCTATTACTAAAGTGAAAGAAATATTTTACTTCTATTTTGACAATGTCTTTCCCATTTCCAAGACCATTCAAATGCTTTATAAATGAAGACTAATTTCCTGTCTCAGATTTAGCAAATTTTTCCAAAATACCCTAAGTCCAGAATCAAATAACAAAGCCATTATGCTGAAAGGGAACTTGATGAATCACTTTTCTTTACCCTAGCCCTGGGTCTAGTCATTCCCCTCCACACAGACCCACCTTCCTCTCCCCATTCTGCTGCTGATCCTCTCAGTCCTCCAGCCAGCCATACACTGAGCCTAGAAAGGCAACTCCTTTCTGACTCAGTGAAGTTTTTTGCTTTCATAATTCAAATTTTAAGTTTCATATTCATTATTTCCATTTGCCAGTCTTAATTAAAAATACCTATGACTACTTCTTAAACGCCAATAATACGTTATATTACTAATCTCAAGAGCTTCCTTTCTAGTTTAACAGATGCTCTTACTTTAAATTGAGAAAGCCCTAATACTTTGCCTTTCGGTGTACCTGGAAAAATAACTGTTGCTTGAATTCCACCCCTCTAATGTATCTACGAACTCAATTCTTAGTACAATGTTATATCGTATAAAAATGGTAAGTATTGTAGTTGGATCTGAGTGCTGTTTACTTTTTCTTTCTGCTTTTGGGGTTATCCCCTGGTATTTTGGTTTTAAATTCTAGAGTTTAGGATGTGGTTAGCTGTGTGAATTTTAAGTGCAATATAGATGTAGGTCTATTCTTGAAACATGTCCTATTTATTTTTAATGTATTTTGCTTATATCTCTCCTCACTCTGTGCTGAAATTCCCAGAGCCTATGAGGTATAGAACACATAGAAATATGAAAGTAAAAGTAGGAGTTCCTGCAACAGCTCAGCAGAAACGAATCTTACTAGTATGCATTAGGATGCAGGTTCGATCCCTGGCCTTGTTCAGTGGGTTAGGAACTGCCGTTGCCATGAGCTGTGGTATAGGTTGCAGATATGGCTCAGATCTGGTATTGCTGTGGCTGTGGTGTAGGCCAGTGGCTACTGATCTGATTCGACCCCAGCCTGAGAACCTCCATACACTGTGGGGGCAGCCCTAAAAAGACAAAAAGGGAAAGAAAGTAAAAGGAACTAAGATGAAAACAAACTAAGATAGTAATCAAGTTATTATAAATATGTGTTGTAATGGTCATTGTACTTCCTATAGGAGTGTGATTTCAGTTCTCTGCTTTCTTATGAGTTAAAGGTTGGGAAAAAGCGAGAACTCATTATTAGATAATCTACTGTATTATAAAATGAAAAAAGGTATTATAAAGAGCTCAAAGAAGCACAAAATTTGAACTCTGGAAATCCCATGAAACATAACTATCGCATTCTCAACAACATTCTTACTTTTAACACATGGTTTCCAAAAATTTATTTCCTATGCTGGCTTTCAATAAAAGCCAGAGGCATCTCAACAGAATGACTTAAAGTAAAATGAATGGCACTATGTACCACAATGATATGACTGAAGTATATTGATCTCTGAAGTCCAATTCAATATAGGCATAAATTTTAGAATATCTGGAAGACTGGCCTTTTGCATCTACTGTGCAACACACTTCACATAGGAGTTCTGCAACAAACACTACAAATCACTGATACACTCCAGAGATTTGCGTGTCATGCAATCGATTGACATACATTTTTGTTGTGTGTCCATTGTATGATCTATAATGTAGGTTTAGAATGTAGGTTTAGCAGTGTCTACATCTTGGATGAACAGGGGCACACTGTTATGTGTTAAGAAGAGACACATAGTTGACATTACCAAATATTTTCCAGTGATCTGGATTTTCGTCTTTAATATTATATCTTTCAGAGAAACTCTGTTCACATTATGAAAGTCCAGTAATCTAACAGGTCAAAATATTATCATAGATGGGTTTAATTAGACAATCAAAGGCAAGAAAGAGGCTCACAAAGCTCCTGTTAGTGTTTACAGAGAAAAAGGCAATGTAATGTTCTTAACATATTTTAGATATACAGGGACATGTTAAAACACAGGGTGTCTTGGAATGTCTATTCTATCCTGATGAAATCAACACAGGTAGGCCAGGGCAGGAGAATCCTTATGGCCTGCAGATATGTAATTTGTGCTATTTTTGATTTGAAAACTGAAATAGATTTTTAATTTATGATTGAAAAGAATGAGTTCACCTTTGAACAGCTTAGGTAAATTAGATTGCCCCCAAGTCACACTTGAAAAGCACCACAACCACCACCATCAGTTTCAATTTGTAAAATGGAGCCAATGAAATAGTTGCTAGGGGCACATTCACACACCTAGTCCTTAAATTATGCATAAATAAGAACCACCAACACCTCCAGCAGGCAAATTAATTTCAAAGTGTGAGGATTTTTCTACTGGGAATACTCTGTTTAAAAGTTTAACTCTGCAATGCCAGCATGACTACTCTAATGAATCAAGTCTAAAACCACAGTAGAAGTGGAACAGAGATTAGTATTTTGTTATGGCCAATATTTCTCTACGTAAGTTGCTTGGAAGCCATTAAATTGTGCCTCTCTAAAAGAGCTTAGTGCATTTAACTTCCTGATATCAGATACTATATGTTTAAAGGGCCAAAGAAACCCAAAAGAGGGTAAGAATATAATTCAAGCTAAAATTCTTAATTTCCTTCTCTTCTTTAACAAAATTTATGAGAGCATTATAAGGACAAAATCGTCAATTGCACAAAGATTTAGAAGGCAGAAACTGGGTCTATGAATTCTCATTAAATTAGTTCCATAAATCAGACTCTATGGAATAACTCTGAAAAGCAAACCTTATCTTATCCAGCAAAACCCACTGTATATATTTAAAACCTCGTAAGATTCTATTACTTAGGCTGTATATTGTATCAGGTAAGCCCATTTAAAGTATACACTTTAACTTCCTTAAGCCTATGTTTTTACAAGTTCATGACCATGATAAAATATATTGCTTTTCAGAATAAATATCCTTTATGCCTATCATAACTATGTTCTACCAATTAAATTACAGCAACATTTATGGGACAAAGTTCTCTAGCAACAAAGACTGTGTTTAATGCCTGCAGTGACACCTACTGGTAATGAAGTACATCTAATTCTTAAAAGATATTTGAAATAATATTATCATAGATCCCATACTTTCTCGGGTCCTGAATTCAGCATCCATAGCAAATTCTTTCTTTTCATCAACAAACTCATTCCAGTGGCTTTTTAGTAACAGAAAAGCCATACACATAACATCTTTTCTTAGAAAGTAAGGATTTGGCTTGCAGTAGTTTGTTATCTTTGTTGAGTATAATGAAGAAATGCCCTTTTTGTTGGTAACAGATTGTCACAAGTCATTTCATTTATGCTTATGCAAAACCAGATGTCTCTTCTTAGCCGAGATGCCCATGGGAGAGAGTGTTTATGACAAAACGAGAAGAAGATGAAGGGAAACGAAGGCTGTTGCATGAATTGCAGATTTATAGGATGTTCTCCATTACCGTTATCTCTTCGGGCCCCTAGATATAACCTATATGTTCCATGTTGACAAGGTGGTCTTTTCTGAGGTCTTGCACACCTGAAGCCATCAACTCTTTTGGTTAATCCTAAAGACTGAGCTGAGGTCTCTCCAAATACTATGGCAACTCTTCTTTCTGACCATGTTTTCCGCAAGCCAACTGCACGTGGCCTTGTCTCCCATTGCACCACAAACACATCAACCAGTCACATCCTTCTGTCCCTTGTTCCTCTATGCAAACCTAAATAAATTATTCAAATCCTAACCAGACTTTCCTGACCATTCTACCACCACTGCTTTCCCTGCTTTTGAAATTTTATTATTTTCTGGACCATATTATGCCACTAAGAAACTGGTTATATGTTCTTCTTTAATCACTGCTACTAATAATTACAATAGAATCCATTTACAGATGAGCCAGAGAGTTGATCCATAACGTTCTGGGCATATGCTAAGTTGGATACAGTGACTTTAATCTTTATAATGACCCTTCAAGGTAGGGTCGGCCATCTTCATTTCTCATATAAAGAAACTGACCCTCAGAGGAGTCAGATCCTTGTTCCAGGTAATACATCCTGACAAAATTAGGGTTCTAACCAAATCTGTCTTCTGTTCCAATCCTCTTCTTCTATGATGACACATATGTGTGTTATCTATAAGTTCTATCCACCCAAGTTCCAGCCCTCACGTCTGTTGGGAACAGTCCATCCTCTGCAGGCTTTCCCCTTTCTTGCCCACAAACAGTGACAATTTTCTAGCAAATTATTGCACTCTCCATTAGTCGGTGAAGTTTCAGAAGTACTCTGATTTTGCCTAAAAGTAGAGGGTGATAGGCCTATTGTAATTTTGTTGGCAGTAACTTATGACAGTGTCTGAATATCATGCCTCTCTTTGTGGCTCCTTACCTCTTGTGCCATGGCTCAAAAAGAGCCTTTAAAGGACTTCCAATCTGTATGATACTACAATAATATATGCGTGTCATTATGTGTTTGTCAAAACCCATAGAATATATAACACCAAGGCTGAGCCCTAATGTGCCCTATGAACTTTGGGTGATGATGTGTCAGACAGGTTCCTGGATTATAACAAGGGTAGCTCTTTAGTACAGGGTATGGATGGAAAGGAAGGATGTGCCTGTGTGGGGACAGGGCATATATAATAAATCTCAGTACTTTCTGCTCAATTTTGCTGTGAACCTAATATTGTCTGAAAATATAATGTTTATTAATTTGAAAAAACAAAAGTGTAGGGCGTTCCCAATGTGGCACAGCAGAAACGAATCTGACGAGTATCCATGAGGATGTGGGTTTGATCCCTGGATTCGCTCAGTGGGTTGGGGATCCAGTGTTGCCATGAACTCTGGTGTAAGTCACAGACACAGCTCAGATCCCGCGTTTGCTGTGGCTGTGGTGTAGGCTGGTTGGCAGCTGTACCTCTGATTCACCCTCTAGCCTGGGAACTTCCATATACTGCAGGTGCAGCCCTAAAAACCAAAAAAAAAAAAAAGGTGTCAATGGCTAGCCTCATCCCAGGCAATTAATTCAGAATTTCTGGGGGTCTGTGGAAAGTTCCCCAGGGGCCCCAATGTGCAGCGAGGGTTGAGAATTGCTGTGCTGTGTCTCCTGTGTATCTGAGGTGCCTCTGGCTATCAGGTTACTGAGTTGGTCCTACTCACAGACACTCTGGAGTCATCTCCATGGAGATTCCTCAGCTGTGAATGAATATGTAAATATATAAAAAGAATACAATAATATAACAGGAATTTACATTACTAAATGAGTATTTTATAAAATATATTACATAAAACATATTTTATATGAATATTATGTAATAAATCCATGTCCCTGGTAGGCGACCAGCTATGCTCCTAACATAGCAGGCAACCACTTACCTCACTTCTGAGTCTTTGCTCCAGAGCCACTGACATCTGAGTTCTTTTGTGCTCACTAAGAGATTAGAATTGTCAACTGTTATACCATGGGTTTGGCATTCTGGACCCAGATTTGGCCCAGAAGCCCAATAGCCCTTGTGTTCTCTCACCATCATTTTTCTTCTTGCTATATTCACATGTGCTCACAGAGATCAAGAACTTCTGGAGTCCCCTGGTGGCTCAGCAGATTAAGGATCTGGCGCTGTCACTGCCAGAGTGCAGGTTCAATTTCTGGCCTAGGAACTTCCCCACAACTTGGGCACGGCCAAAAAAACCTTCTCTACTGTCAACCCTGCAAATGATAACTCAAGTTCCAGCTTTCACAAAAACGTTCATAAAACTCAGTGCTAAAGATTTCACAGACCTCTGAGCATATCTTTTGTACATATCCACCCACCTTGTAGGCATGGGTGAACATATTCAGCCCACTTCATTTTACTAGACTGCAAGCTCTCGGAGGGCAAACAACAGGCTTTATCAAACTCTACAACTTAGCACAGTGCCTAGAAACCTAACTACATATTTAAATATTGCTAATGAATTCGTCTTTCATGTTCCTTCCTGAGGCTCTGAAATATGTTTAGAGAATGAATATTATCTACTGTCATCATTAAAATGTGAACATGGGCTGTTCTCTCCAATTTGTGGCAATGAGAGTTGCTCCTAAGTTATTCAAGTGCTTCTCTTGAACACTTTTGAGCAAAATCAAGTTTTGGGATTGTTATATAAACTATTTAGTTACATAAACTGGTATCATTAGCACCTCATTCTAAGTAGTCAAAGGGTACACCTGGGAGCCATGGTATGTCATTTCATTAAGTACTTCATTTAATTTGGGAATAAAGGATAAATTACTCCCCAATAGGAAAAGAGGTTCTTTTCTTAAGGCAGAACATAATACTTGCTATTAAATGTCAACCTTACTGCTTCTTAGCTCTCTAATTACTTCCAAGTTACTTAATGGTGTCAACTACTTTGAAGGGTTTTTTTTTATGTATTTCTTGCAATAAGTTTTATGTACCAGTTACAATGTACATAATAGCAATGACAATCATTATGGTTATTATTACTGATTTTACTTCACAAAAAAAAATTCAAATAGTTATTTACCCTATAATACAAATATAAAATCTGTCATCAATCTATATTGTATTTGAAAAGTTTGCAATTTGCTAATCAATAGTCTTAAAATACAGTCTTTCATTCCCAGGAATACATTATATAGAAGTGCACTTGTCATCGTGGCTCAGAAAATAATTTGGTTATGTCAGGAAAATTGTGGGGGGTTTTTTGTTTTGTTTTGTTTTTGGCTGTCCTGCAGCATATGGAGGTCCCAGGAAGGGATCAGATCCGAGCCACAGTTACAACCTACGCCACAGCTGTGGCAATGCTGGATCCTTTAGCCCAATGTGCTGCACCGGGGATTGAACCTGAGTCCTGGTGCTAAAGAGACTCTGCTAATCCTATTGTGTCACAGTGGGAACTCCTCAAGGAAGTTTTAGTAAAATAAATTGTATGCATTTATCATCTATGCCAACTAATATCTGAAAAGCATCATTATGTTCTACAGATGTTTGATGAGGTATGGATGACCATGGTTCAGCTTAACTACCAGGTCTCTATAATTTATGCCAACATCCTAATTCTCGGAGAATTTTAAAATTCCTGCCTCAGCAGTAGAAAAGAAAGATCAAGTCAGCACCGCTAGATATAGAGGGGTTAGACTTTGATACTGGTATACATAATATACCCAAGATTGTTTTGATGCCCACTAAGTAGAAGATTAATATTTTGGAATAGGGATGATGAAGCCAGACAAGCCAGATGTTTGTTTCTGTCTGGTTGGGGTTGTAATTGTTTAAATACAACCTAAGAAAAAGTCTAATGAATACTTGCTGTGGTGATGAAAGTTCCTGTAGCGGTTCCAGGGTTGCATTATTTGATTTGAATTTCAGCCTGATGTCAGGATGCTGGTGGGGTCCTATTATGCCATTTTATAAAACATTTTCTATGTGCCTAATTTGGTGTACATTTAAATATGTATATATGTACACACATAAATGTTTGTGCTTGTTATTTAAGGTATTTCAAGGAAGCTTTAAAACATTGAAACCATCTGATTTGCATTTTTCAACAAGAACCAACATATGTATTTATTTATGGAAACATTTTTGGCATAAGACTTTCTATTAAATTATAATAAAAAGCATTCTCTGTCACCCTGGGGAATCTGGCAATCAGCCTACCTCCTACCCAGATCAATCTTGCCCACCTACCCCAACCTTCTCCTTCCCATTATATGCATAACTTAAAGTTGTAGTCTTGCCTGGAGCTAGTGTTAAGGAGAAATGGAAAGCTGAATAAGGCAGTATTGTTCACATGGCTACCATCCCATGATCTCCAAGGTCCTCTAGGAATCCACAGATTGACGGTCTGTCATTTAGGTAGCTCTCTTTTCATGTTCTATACAATGGACATAAATATATCTTATACTGTAAAATGTAATAACTCGCAAGATACTAATTGAATACAATTATTTGAATGCCCTAAGGCTGGAAGAGCCACGCTGTTGTCAATCTTGAAATTTCCTGATTTAAATTCAACCTATTTTTCAAGTCTAAATGAGATCAATTACTGGCTCTCTAAACACCGTAATTTTAAAAATTATAATTCTCATTAATTACTACCACTAAGATGATGAGGAGCAAGAGGAAGAGGAGGAGATGGAAAAGGAGAAGGACCTATTCTCTTACAGACAGTACCATAATTTAGGTGTATACACACTTTACGTCCATGATTTCACTTAATTGTGAAAATTCTAGTAACTAAACATTATTATGATGCCCATTTCACAGATGGTAAATCTGAGAGTTTAAGAAGTTAATTGGAGGAGTTCCCGTCGTGGCGCAGTGGTTAACGAATCCCACTAAGAACCATGAGGTTGTGGGTTCGATCCCTGGCCTTGCTCAGTGGCTTAACGATCCGGTGTTGCCTTGAGCTGTGGTGTAGGTTGCGGACTCGGCTCAGGTCCTGCGTTGCTGTGGCTGCGGTGTAGGCCGGCGGCTGACAGCTCCTATTAGACCCCTAGCCTGAGAACCTCCACATGCCGCAGATGCGGCCCCAAAATGACAAAATGGCAAAAAAAAAGAAAAGTTAATTATAAAGAGGCAAAACAGAGAATCTAAACCAGTAGTATCTGATAATAAATCTGTCTTCCTAACTACTATCCAGCCTCCCATTATAATAATACATTTACCATTAATAATAAACAGTGTGTATATATTTTTCCCATTGGTTGAACATGTATTGTATCGCAATTATATTAAGTCCTTTCATATCTGTACCTAATGTTTTCATTAACCTTTATATCCCCTCAAGTTGAGATTTGTTAAGTGTACATAGACCCTTTTCTCTGCCCATAAAGACATGTGTTTGAGGGTTTTATTACAATGTGTTTCACTGTTTAACTCCATATATTTAAGAAATTGATAAGAATGGAACTCTCATAGGAGAAGAGGAGTGGTTAGCTAGAAGAAAATGATAGAGAAATTCACCACAGACCTTTGGAATAGAATTTTAAAATCATAAAACTAATATCCTTAAAATAATAAGAAAATACATGAAAAAACTAATGCTTGATTATAAAGTAAAAATATCATTAAAGGAGACAGTAAAATACAAAGTAGGCAATATTTATAGGGAAGCTGGGGAAAGAACAAAATGAAACCATTCTAGCCATTATTGTAATTCAATTAAGAATTTTAAAAAATTTTAAAACAATTTTAAAAAATTTTAAACATTTTTGGGAGCTGTAAGCCATATTCACAAATAACTGACAAGTTAAACTGGAAATTTAAAAAATTATAAATAAAAAGCAAAAATTAAAATTAAAAAACCAGAAAGGAAATCTGTAGAAGACAAAAAGAAAGGTACTATCAGACATGAACATCAATGAACTTATAGTCAAACACATAAATAAGCAAATATTAGTGCAATTTATTTGAAAAAGCCAATGCAGTCAGAAAAAAATTCTGTAAATCAATCAAGAAAATGTTTGCACAAATAAGTGATTTTAGTAGTAAAAAATAAACATAGATTACATACAATGGACAATTCAGTCAAATCCTGCCTTACCATCTGCCCTGGCAAGTTAATCACTATTTTATGAAATCTGTTTCAAACTTTTTAATAAGATCAAAAAAGAAAGTAGGAAAAAATGCAAAAAAATGAGAGGAGGGTAAAACTACTTAATTTATTTCCTGAGGCTAGCATTAAAAAATACAGTGGTAAATAGATCCAATAGAGTATTAAAAATAATAATAATATATCAAAATGGAGTAGGGTTTATTTCAGCAATACAAAGATAGCTTTACATCAGAAAATTAATAACAGAATAACAGAATTGCTATATTATTGTATTAATGGAGTAAAAGAAAAAATCTCATTTAATTTTCTCTACTGATGAAAAAACAATCACTTGATAATATTTTACACCCATTCACAAAAAAAAATTCTCAGAAAACCAAGAGTAGAGTTCCTCAGTCTAATACAGAATATCACCAAAAATCTATAGTGTCACACTTTATGTAAATCAGGAAAAATTAAGGATTCCCCTACTCACTAATATACTGAAATTCCTAAGCAATGCAATAAAAAAGAAGAAAAGATAAGAAATAGAAAGATAAAATGTACTATTTATAAAACAACATGAGTATCTACCTAGAAAATTCAAGAAAATCTATAGACATTAGTGGAATTTATAGACTTAACAAAAGTGTTGAACACAAGATCAGTAGACAAAAGTCAATAATGCTTTTAATCATATCACTAACCAAATAGAAAATTTAATAGAAAAATAGCTCATTTATAATATCAGTGAAAACATAACTTGTTAAAAATAAACATGACAAAGTATATGCATGACCTTTATTGCAGAAATTACCAAATGTTATTTGAGAGACATTAAAAAAGCTTAAAATTGATGGCAAGAAATGATGGGCAGAAATTACTGGGTATGATAAAATGACAAATACATACAATTTCTCATAAAAATTGTTACATAGTTTATCCTGGTATTTGACATACTTTTACTGAAATTCTTGCAGAGGCAAAGGCCATGGGTAGCCAGATATACTTCTGACAAAGTATAAGATTTACAGATATAAATCTATAGTAATTACTTACAGCACTATCAGTACAATGATAATAGACTAATTAGTCAATGAAAGAATAGAGACCATGGAATTATCAGGGAGGTTTAACATATGATAGAAATATCATTACAAATCAGTAGAGGAAACACAATGTACATCAAGGTATGGTACTGGGACTATTGTCTTGCCATATAGATTAAAAAATAAGAGTAGCTCTCTACTAATACAAAAAAAAAAAACTTCAGATGGAAAAGCAACTAAATATAAAGATACATACATATCTTTAAAACTATAAGAAGAAATATGTTAGTAATTTGGGTCAAGGAATGATTTATTAAACAAGATAGAAAAAAGGCAAAACCATACAAAAAAAATGAGATACATAAAAATTTAAAATATCTAAACAGAAAACCACCTAATACACCATGGTAATCCCCAAAATGTGACAGATGAAGCATATTTCAACATAATCAACATTCAAAGGATTGGTATCTAGAGCACATAGTGACTACAATAAGAAGACCAAAACAAAACAAAAAGCCCCACAGAAAAATGGTCAATTCAGAGAAAAGAAAACCCCAAGGCCTATAAATATGTAAAGAAATGTTCATCTTTCCTAGTAATCTGAGAAATACACATTTAAACATGATGCATTTCATATTCATAAGATCAACATGAAATTCAAAGTTGGCAATACGTAGCATTGATGAACATGTGGGGAAATGGGAAGGAGAGGTATAAATGAATCAATCATTTAAAATTTTCAGTGTTTAGCAAAGGTGAAAAATCAATCATTTAAAATTTTCAGTGTTTAGCAAAGGTGAAAATTTCCCTATGCCCAGCAATTTGGCTTCCACATAAATATTCTCCAGAAACAAGGAAATAAGTCCAAGAATGTTTATTGTAGCACTGTTTATAATAGTAAATTCTGGAAACTATTCAAATCTCCAACATTACAAGCCAGGATAAATAAATTTAATCTCAAATTAAAATGAAAAAATAATTCTACACATATCTCAAAATATATGTTTAATAAAAAACCAAGTTGCAGAATGAAATATATGTGAATACATGAAAAAAGAATCTGGATATGCTTCGAATTCATGACAGGGTTCACCTTTGGGGCAGAACAGGAACTTTTCCCCACAGATGGGAGTAGAAAGATTTCATCTTTGTACTGTTGAATCACTTAGGCATATAAAAGATAACTAAAGCAAAAATGACAAAATGTTATCATTTATTAACTCCAAGTATGGGTAAAGGAATATTAGACTGTGCCCTTTAAAAAGAAAGAGGAAAGTTGGTATCTTTTGGGTTTCATATTTTTAATTTTAGTTTTATATTGCAGCAAGCTCTCCTATTCCTGATGAGTGATTTTAGTATTTTCTGTTTGTTTTGTTTTGTTTTCAAATATGAAACATAACATTAAATCTTTTTTAAAAATAAATTTTATTGGCGTATAGTTGACTTAGAAATTTGTGTTACTTTCAGGTGTACAGAAAAGTAAATCAGTTATACACAAACATGTATTCATTCTTTGTCAAATTATTTTCCCATATAGATTATTACACAGTATTAAGTAGGTTATCCTGTGCTATGCAGTGGGTCTGTGTTACCTATATATTTTATATACAGTAGTTTGTATATGTCAGTCTCAGCTTTGGTGGGGCAAGGTCCTTTATTTGTTTTTGCGACCTCACTCATAGCGTATAGATGTTTCCTGGGCCAGGGATCAAATCCAAGCTGCTGTTGTGACCTATGCCAGAGTTCCAGAAAAGCCAGATCTTTAACCCACTTGTTCAGGTTGGGGATCAAACACTTTGCTCAGTAGTGACTTGAGGAGCCACTCCAGAGACAATGCTAGATCCCTAACCCACTATGTCGCAGCGGGAAATTTTCATTTTTGCTTTTAAATCAGTAAATTTAAATTAATTTCCTTGAGACTCAGCAGCTAACCCTAGAGATAACTGGAGAAACAGAGGCTGAAATTAATTAGCTTAGAAATTAATGTTAAGCATTTTACTCTAGCTTTTGGAAGTTTAGCACAATAAAAAAATGAGATAATCTAAGCCTATTTTTAGGATCTATTCTTTTATATCTGTAATGAAAAAGGCTTTTGCTCTGACCATATTAATAAAACAATAATAATGTATACTGAGTTATGAGCAAATATGGTGCTAATGGTTTTACATGAAGTTTATAACTTAATTCCCATAACATCCTATAAAGACACTTCATCACAATCTAAAAGATGAAAAAAGTATTTTTCACATCTATGAAATGAAGATACTAATAGCGTGTTTATAGATTTTTGGTAAAACTAGAATTGATGTATATAACAGCATTTACACATAGTAAGCTAATATTTGAAAAAAGATTTGATAACAAGGAAAGTAAAGCTTACAGAGGTAAAATAACCAGCCTGAAGGCACAAAGTTAGTGAGGCTTAGAGTCAGGAGCAATCAGGACTCAGTGCCTAGGCTTAGCCACTGTTAAGAAAATCACAGTTACCTCTTTGCTCTCTTAAGTGAGATAAAAATGTTCACTTATCAGATTCACAAAGATCCAACTATTTCACTAAAAAATATACACAGTGTTGGTGAGGTTTAAGAAGCCAGGCGCTCTTTGTCATAAGGAGTACAAATTGGTATGATTTCTTGGATAGGAAATTTAATAATCTCTACTGAAATTTAAAATTCACTTATCTTTTGACCCAGTAATTTCCCTTCTCATTTTCAGCTTTTATTATATAGACAAATGCACAAAAATACTCAGTACATCATTGTAGAAATAACAAGACTGGAAACAACATCATTGATCATCAGTGACAGATTGTTCTTAAAATATGATGCGTTTGTGCAACAAAATACTCTGTTAATGCTAAAAAGAATGACAGAGCTTTGATACTGATATAGAATTATTTCTATTATATTTCACTAACAAAAAAAAAAAACAAGATGAAAAAGAATCCAAAGCATTCTAGCATTTGTATAAAATAATGATAAATATATATGATTCCATATTGGTATGTTTTATCTGCTCTAGAAATGTACACAGGAAAAAGTTTCCCCTGAGATGAAGAACCACATGGAATGAACGATGGGAGGAAAATGCACTTTTAACTCTACCCGTTTTAGCTGTTTCATGGATATGTGTCAACTTCGTAAAAAATTTAAAAACTGAAACAACAAAAACAAAAAATTCTCACCAGAAAACAATTATACATAGTATCAGTACTTGTTTAAATGCTACATGGAAATACGTAGTATTTAAAGTCAAAACCACTTCCTTTCCCAAAGTAATACACAGACTGGGAAAACCTCCGCAAGGAACTGAGTCTGTCTTGAAGGAGATTGGAGAAAGCTGGAGCTGAGGTAACGTAGGAAGGAGGAGCAAAAGGGGATTTAGCTCTACCTGTGCAAGAAAAGATATGAATAAGGAGAACAGTGAAATCTCCCAGAAGTTAGTCTCAACCCCAGCCCAGAGTCTAGATGGCTAAAAAATGGCAGGATAGATGACAACGTTGGAACTTGCCACTGGAGGGTCAGCAGGCACAGAAATAGCAGCTGGGTAAAAGTGAAGAGCGGAGGTGTCCTCATGCAGAAAACTTGAAGCAGGTCTTTACATTTATGTTTCCAGATGGTTAACAAAAATACCAGACATACTTGATAAATCTATAGCTGGAGCTCAACAATCAGATGGCTTGAACCCAGACACTAAACAGCCTTATTTGCAGCATCTGATTTTACTGAGAAAAAAAAATCAATGGTCAAGGAGAATTTCGTGAGCATCCCAACTGCTGAGGCTCTGCTTCAAGTGAAAGTACAGTGATGGAAGTGGGTAGGCACAGAGCTGATGTTTCAAAACCCCAGGTGGCTAGGGCTAGCCATGCAGGTGTACTTGATACCGTCTGACACCGATGCTGGCGTGATTTAGGGAAACATGATTTCAGTAATGAAATCATATTCCCTGCTAGAAAGCGTGCAAACCAAAGCATATATTTTTCTTACTGTTTTAAAATTTGCCACCAAAGAAAAAAAGTTTTAATGTCTTCAGTAGAGGACAAAGAAATCACTGTTTAATGTGGAAGCTCTAGGGAGAACAACAATAAATAATTAGGTTAGGAAAGTTAGGAATTTGACTATTCCTAGGCAGTAAGAGTTAAACATGCTGTTTACACCAGCACTGGAATATGCAATGCTTTTTGCATATGTGTGTGAATATATTCTACAGAAACCTGACCTTTGGACAAATCCTAAAAACATTTCATCTTGCCAGTGTGAGAAAAAGCCAGTTGTAAAGCATATATTTAAAAAAAAAATGAGAGAAAGAAGTGAGAAGAATGAAAAGCAGCTTAACGAAGCTATTCATACAGTGGGGGGGGGGCACTTTGTAAAAAATAAAGCTTAAGTAAATAAACAACTTTAAGTTAAAAACCAAACTCAACTTTCTTTTTTTTTTTTTTTTTTTTTTTTTTTTTTTTTTTTTTTTTTTTTTTTTTGCCTTTTGTCATTTTATGGCCGCACCCGCGGCATGTGGAGGTTCCCAGGCTAGGGATCTAATCGGAGCTGTAGCCACTGGCCTGCGCCACAGCCACAGCAACTCAGGATCCGAGCCGTGTCTGCAACCTACACCACAGCTCACGGCAACGCCGGATCGTTAACCCACTGAGCAAGGGCAGGGATCGAACCCGCAACCTTATGGTTCCTAGTCGGATTCGTTAACCACTGCGCCACGACGGGAACTCCAAACTCAACTTTCTTGATAACAAAATATTTGCTGAGAAAACATGTCAGTTGATTTTTCTTCCTTCTCTTTACAAATTATCTACTTGTTCTTAGTAATTTTCCATCTCTTCCTACACATTTGTGACTAATCCCTCAGGTTCACTTTGTTGTTGCTTGGGAATTTTCTTGATTTATATTCACTTTTCAAAGAAATTAAGGAAATTTTCTAAGAATTGTCCCAGATCCTAACTTACTGAACCATCTGCCATTAAATTTTACTTATCAAGGTCCTTTGTTTATTCTTTTAAGATGCTACACTGAGAGCTGATCAGATTTGTTATTTTTCTCAAAGAAACAGATTGAGTTTTCACAGATGTTCAGATGTTTTAATTTTTGGAGTTTGCAATTCCCACTTGGGTTTCATGAGTTCTTTAGTAATGCTGGCTTTTACCAGATACTATATGTTCTCACGCTTGGTTTTTCAGCTCTAAACCACAACAAAGTACTAGAAAGAAATCTGTGAAGTAAGTGCACTGTGGGAATGAAATTCTCCGAAGCCAGTGGGTTGAGCGTGAGGGAACATCCTGAGCTGGGTGTGGGAAGAGAGGAAGGATGATAAATAAGAGAACACTGAAAAAAGTAAACTCTCCCCTCTGGAATTTACAAACTTTCGCCTTCTCAAACAAATTCTAAATATTTTTGGTATTTGTAACTATCTTTGATTATAAATAATGACAGTTTGTCTTTACTAGGAATTTGCCTGACAAAATTTTAAATTAACATGCAAAGCTTAATGTTTGCAGAGTCTGTTCTTAAGTTAGGCCAAATCAAATAGCTGCTCATTCAGAAGTTCAGATACAATTTTTATAGTCTAGCTTGTTTTCTTTTTTAAAGCTTTTTAAATTTTTTATACAGTTTTCAAAGGTTACTTTCCATTTACAATTACTACAAAATATTGGCTATATTCCCTATGTTGTACAACACATCCTTGAGCCTATCTCACAACCAGAAGTTTGTATCTCCCACTCCCCTACCCCTTTATTGAGCTTCCTCCCCCATTGGTAACCACTAAGTAGTTCTCTATATCCATTAATTGTTTTTTTTATGTTATATTATTCATTAATTTGTTTTATTTTTCAGATTCCATGTATAAGCTATCATACAGTATTTACCTTTCTCTGGCTTACTTCACTTAGCATAATGCTTACTTCTGTTTTCAGTGTCAGACTCTGCAAGAAGGACTAAATAGCATGTATTTACTTATGTCAGGGACTCAAAGTTTATATCAGTTTTGATTCTAGTATTTCAAGTGCTTGGCACCATATACATAATCACACTTAGAACGGATAAGCAATGAGGTCCTGCTGTGCAGCACAGGGAACTATATCCAATCACTTATGATAGAACACAGTGGAAAATAATATGAGAAAAATAATGTATGTGTGTGTGTATATATGTATATGTATGTATGACTGGGTCACTTTGCTATACAGCAGAAATTGATGGAACTATGTAAATCAATTATATTTTAATAAATAAAATTTCGGAGTTCCCGTTATGGCTCAGCAGGTTAAGAAGCTGACTAGTATCCATGAGGATGCAGTTCTGAACCCTGGCCTTACTCAGTAGGTTAAGGACCTGGGGTTGCCACAAGCTACAGTGTAGTTCGCAGATATGGCTTAGATCTGGCATGGATATTGCTGTGGTGTAGGCCGACGACTATGGCTCCAATTAGACCCCTAGCCTGGAAACTTTTACATGTTGTGGGTGTGGCACTAAAAGAACCAAAAAATATATTTTTTAAATAAAAACACTGAATAAAATTATTTGTATCCCTAGAGGATGTTGTGGTCAGCAGTTTGCTGTAATGGAATTGATTCATGGGAACAGCCAAAACGAAAGTTCATACTTGAAACAGTATGATATAGGATGGTGTAACTGGTGTAAATTGTTGGAATTACCTGTTACTGTAAATGGATGTTCTAGGTTTTATGATCTAATATGTATTATAGAGATCATGTAGGAAGATGGGTATTGCATGGTTTTTTTAATTGCATAGGCTTTCAAGCTACTGCCACATACTGAACCCAAGAATGACAGAATTAGAAACACAATTAGAAGAAAGGAGTAATTTTTTTTTTTTTTCAGAAAAAAAAAGAGAGAGAGAGAGAGTGGATGGGAGTTCCTGATTGGCACAGCAGGTTAGGGATCCGGTGTTGTCTCTGCAGTAGCTCAGGTCACTGCTGAGATGCAAGTTCAGTCCCTGGCCCAGAGCAGCGGGTTAAGGATCTGGCATTGCCATGGCTGTAACGTAGGTCACAGCTACAGCTGAACTTCCATATGTGACAGGGGCCAAAACAAGGTGGGAGGAGAAGTCACTCTAATCATTTCATTTTATACTCTCTTCACTCTGGCTTTTTTTACATGTATGATTTAACTCCTACCATCCCCACTGTGCCGCACCAAATTATGGTGTTTTGAAAGTCTAGATGAGTCATTTGCTTTTGAACTCCAAAGTGAAAGAAACAACACAAAAAAGTACTTTGGGTGATAAAGAGCTACTAAGATTTCTAGTTAAAAAGCAATTCATGCTTAATCAAAATGTCAGTTTAAGGATGTTTCTTTTTTCCATCTATTATTTAACATGGCCTGGGGTAACAAGGTAAGAGAGACTGTTCCCGTCGTGGTTCAGTGGTTAACGAATCCGACCAAGAACCATGAGGTTGCGGGTTCAATCCCTGGCCTTGCTCAGTGGGTTAAGGATCCAGCGTTGCCGTGAGCTGTGGTGTAGGTTGCAGACGTGGCTCGGATCCCGCGTTGCTGTGGCCTTGGTGAAAATCACTAATAAAAGAAAGGAATACTGTCTGAACATAATATAGAACACCTATCTTACTTCACTTACCAAAATTATCATTATGATAAAAGCCAAGAGGCAGTCTCAATAACAAGAGGAAAATGGTCAGGATGTGCGCTTTTTTTTTTTTCTGTCAATCAAGATCCTGGCAGGAGGCTGATGACGTACTCAGGCTGGATAGCAGGGTTAGAGAAACACCACAGGATTCTGCAGCATCCCAAATTAGCAACAGCAGTGAGGCTGTGACCACTTACAAGGCTGAAGGGACAAGCGGAGGACACTTCACCAGACTGGGATAGGGTAACAACATGGCAAGGTCTCCTGACAGAAACTGCCCCTTCAGCAGGACACAACCCAGTCAGCGACTAAGCAGAGAGGAAGCTGTGGAAATGGTGACCTTCCCCTCACTTTCCTGCCCCTCTCATTTCCTGCCAGTACTCTCATTGGCTGCATCTAACTGGAAACCAAAAAGCCAGGAAGCCCTAATGAGACCAAGCTTCCAGCACTGGGAGAGGGCTCTGCAGGGGTAAGAGACATATTCAGTGCTGGGCTTGCCTATGTCACACAGTAAGAGCTGAATCCAGACACAGGGGCAAAATCTGGATACAGAACCTGAGCTTTTAATTACCACATGGCTGCTTCCACTTAATCTCAAAATTACCTTTCAGACAATCCAAAGGGAAAAAAAGGATTCCAGTTTCACTTGCGGCAAAAATCATAAAATGCCTAAATATAGAAAATATCAAGCTACAAAGAAGGGAGTTCCCTTTGTGGTGCAGCAGAAATGAATCTGACTAATATCCATGAGGACGAGGATTCAATTCCAGGTTCCACTCACTGGTGTAAGGATCCAGTATGCCGTGAGTTGTGGTGTAGGTCACGGATGCGGCTAGGATCCTGAGTTGCTGTGGCTATGGCACAGGCCAGCTGCTATAGCTCTGATTCAACCCCTAGCCTGGGAATTTCCATATGCTGTGGGTGTGGCCCTAAAAAGCAAAAAACAAAATGCGAAGGAAAATAGAAAATATTCCTTAAGTAAATTGTAAAGATAACATGCTCCTAAACTGGTATATTTTGAGGATGTCATTTGATCCCAAATCAGTTTTAGACTTACCCTAATCACAATTAAGTTCTTCATATTATTTTTAAATTGATATTCTCCCTTTTTTTCTGCCAGCATAAACCACTCCTCCCCCTTCCAAAAAAAAGCTAAGATTTTTCTAAAAACTATTGAACAGGGTATTTATCCACTCATTTGAGAAACTTAATAAAATAAAGTAATATTTAGCTATAAAATACACTTTTAAACTAATTAAGTTAGCAAAGTTTTCCTGTCTGTTTCATTTTAAACCTCCAGGGCAATGTATATGGATTAGAGCCTTAAATATTTTCATACTCTTTGGCCTAGTAATCCAATTTTTAGTAATTTAGCCTTAGAAGATAGACTACCCAATGATCTATAGACAAGTATTCATAGCATCATAATAGCTTTCTAAGACAAACAAAACAAATATTCAGTGGTAAGGAATTCAACAAATAATGGGAAAGTTATGTACAAAAATGCCACATAAACTCCAAGGTCATTTGTTGAACTTTATTGGATTTGGTTCCAAAAATTGTCTCTTTTCTCAAACATGCACAGGAAATGGTGGGGTGCGGGGAGGGAGATCCACCAAAATGTTAACATTTGGTTTTCCCTGATGGTTAGTTTTGAATAATAGATTGTCTTCTTTTTAATGTCTGCTTTTCTTAGATTTTCTGTGTTTGAGAACTGCTCATGTAATCAAAAGGAGATTTGTGTGTATGTGACAGGGTGTGTATTGTATGATTTAGAAAACGCTTAATTTTTAAAGATTAAACTGCTAAAATTAAAAATCAGACTAAAGTATAGTATAATTGTGCCCTCCTCATATGCAATGCATGTGGCATTATAAAATCAGAGGAAGTAGATACTAAAGTAAAGAAAGAATTTAGGAAAACTACGCGGATGATGAAATTTCAGTATTTTTCTAAGTTAGGACAGTTCTGTTAACTATCCCTCAGATAATGTCAGAACAAAGTTATTTCCCAAACAAATTTTTGGAAATGTAGGGCCACAGTTCCCTTCAATTCTTTTTTGAATAATTAGTAAGTGATTATTAATATTTACTGATTAATAAGGGGGCCATATAATAAGCAGTACCACTCCCCTGTTGCATGGTCACTGATATAAGTAATAAAAACCTATTTCCCTTAAACATATATTTTAAAATATACCACTAACTTTGAATTTAACAAAGAGGACAGTGAA
Source organism: Catagonus wagneri (assembly GCA_004024745.2). NCBI lineage: Eukaryota > Metazoa > Chordata > Mammalia > Artiodactyla > Tayassuidae > Catagonus > Catagonus wagneri. Next base: position 16,706,863 of record PVHT020000022.1, on the reverse strand, counting down.
GTATATATATATATACACACACACACACACACACACATATATATATATATATATATATTAGGCAATATTGCAAGCCAATCAGGAAATGCTATATTTTCAAACAAATAATGATAATTAATCTATTATGCAAAAACACAACATTGTATAATCATCAAACTTGATTTCAGATGCTTTAGAAATAAATATCTAATGGATCAAATCATGTACGAACCAGAAGAAACTGTGTAAACATGTAAAAAAAAATCTTAAGAAAATGGAAGTATTTTCTTATCACAAAAAAATTGGAAAAATCATGAAGGAAAATATATAGGAATTATAAAATTTAAAACTTTGTTTTCTAAAAAAATAGATGAAATCTCAAATGTAAAATTAAAAAATCCATTTATTACAAATCTAGTCCTTTACATATGAAGAATTCTTTAAAATTGTAAGAACTTTAATAATCTAATACAAATATGAATATATATGGTATAAAATGATAAATGCCAAAATTCTTTAACAGTCAAATTGCAAATAAAGACAAATATAAGACACTATTTTTCTCTTATCATTGAGTCAAAATTTTACATAAATATATATATACAGTTTTGTCTTTTTGTTTTTTAAGGACACATCTGTGGCATATGGAGTTTCCCAGGCTAGGGGGTCCAATTGGAGCTGTAGCCACTGGCCTATGCCAGAGTCATAGCATCTGCAACCTACACCACAGCTCACAGCAACGCCAGATCCTTAACCCACTGGGCAAGGCCAGGGATGAAACCTGCATCTTCATGGATACTAGTTGGGTTCATTAACTGCTGAGCCTCACCAGAAACTCCAAAAATTTAAAATATATAATATTAAATATATTGCAGCAGGCACTAATTTCAAGAGAAAGTAAAAAAAGAAAATTATATTTCTACAAAGATACTTGGTAGCATATATAAAAAGTTTTAAGAATTTCACACTTTGAATTCTATTTTGAAGAATTATGTCATTTAATGCCTATAATATCTGTAGGTAATAATTATTATCTCTGTATTTCAAATGAGAAAACTGAGGCATCAGATATGATCATACAGACAGAAACGGATGAGGCCAGAATTTAATCCAAGCACTTTGGCTCCACTCTGCTATACAAACTTCTTTTACTTGCAACCAGTATGCTATACTAACTTCTGAAATATTGAGTGTATTCACATAGACACATAAAAAGACATTGGAAGGAAAAGCAGATCCATGAAAACAGTAGCTATCTCGAAGTAGTGAATATTATGTGTCTTATTCTACTCTTGCGAAATTTCCAGATTTCCTCCAATATGAAAATATTACTTTTAGAATAAAAGCACATTCATATTTAGGTTGAGATTGAGATCCTGAGGTATCCTCTCTCGACCAAAGATATTTCAGTCTTTACATAAAGCCATGTTACTGATACAAAAAAGTGCAGACTCTAAAATGATTCCAATAACCAAAGCCACTCTTATTTCTACAGCATTTACCTCAAGACTTTTCCTGATGTAGGTGCAATATATATCACTGAAAAAGTAATTCCAAATTTTCATAAGATCTGTGCTCACAGTCCATTCAGCAACAAGGCAAGAGTAACTATAGTTAAATTTTAATTTGCATAATTACAGTCCTACACAAATAAAAACCATTCATTATGGTTATTCCTGGCCTGGCTCCAGTATGTATCATTCCCCAGACTATACAACTAATATTATTAACAGTGTACAGCAAATTTATAATGTTTTAGGAGTTAACTATGAATATTATTTCCCAATTTCAAATTATGTAAAATTATCCTTCATTACTCAGAGAAGTCTCTCCCTCATCTTTTTTTTTTCTTTTCCTTTTTTTTTTTTTTTTTTTTCTGGTGTACTCTTAGCTTGTAGAAGTTCCTGGGCCAAGGATAGAACCCAAGCTGCAGCTGCAACCTGCTGCCATAATACTGGATTATTAACCCACTCTGCCACAAGGGAACTTCCAGGGAAGTCTCTTTTTTTAAAAAAACAGATTTGTCCCAAATTCTTTTCATCAAATTTGATAACTCCTCTCCACTTTTCCATTGATTGTATTACAATCTGTGGCATTTTTCCCTTCTGATTCCTGAAATACACTTCCATCATGGGACACCTGCCAGTCGGAGAGAATCAATGTTCTAACATGCCTGATATTTTTACTCCCAGAAGTATCTATGTTGACACCAAAATTATGTTTTACTTTATAAGAAATAAAAGGAGTTCCCATTGTGGCTCAGTGGTAATGAATCTGACTAGTATCCAAGAGGATGCAGGTTCAATCCCTGGCCTAGCTCAGTGGGTTAAGGATCCAGCATTGCTGGGACCCCTAGCTTGGGAACTCCATATGCCACTTGTGCAGCCATAAAAAACAAAAACACAAGCAAACAAACAAACAAAAATTACCACCCCCATATAAAATTGGTGTTCATTTAAAAAAATGTATGCTCTTTTCCTCTATATTTGCACATATGTTCTGTCAACATCATGGTAATAAGTATCTCCTAGTTAAAAACAAAATACAAGCAAACATTTTAAAGAAATTTGCAATCACAGAAGAGGGCTTCAGGTCAAGCTCATCGTCTTAAAACAGCCGGGATTGTTAAAGTTGTACATAGGGTATGCAAAAACAGAGATTTTAGTTTTTTCCACTCTAACTTAATTAGAATACTGCTTTCAACTGTCTCACAGATTATAAAGTTTATGAGAGGAGTTACTGCTGTGGTGCAGTGGGTCAAGACTCCAACTGCAGCAGCTCAGGTCACTGCAGCGGTATGGGTTTGATCCCAGCCTGGCATAGTGGATTAAAGGATCTGGTGTTGCCGCAGCTGAGGTGTAGATCACAGCTGAGGCTCAGATTCTGTTTGTGGCCTGGGAATATTTTCATATACCATGGGTGCAGTCATAAAAATAAATAAATAAGTAAAAATAAAGTTTATGAGACTCGTACGTGATCACCAAGGATCTTGCTTATTTATTCTTTATTATTAATCTTTTATCTGTACTTGTATCATACATCCAATTAATCAACAGACAGTTGCAGAGTTAAAAATTTCTCTAGAGAGAAATATATATTCAATTGCTATCTGGGTTAATACAAGCAAAATTTGTATACAACAAAGATGAAAACACTATAATAGAATTTTATAGTCATACCTTAATCGTCTGTGCTGATAGACTGTTCAAATCATTTAGTCATCTGTGGCTAAAGAGACTGACTTAATTCTTGCCCTCTCCATATTTCTCTTCTTTTTTAATTGTTTACATTCTTTTTTTGTAAGTTTCTCATTGCTCTTGTCTTTTACCGCTTGAATTAGAGTATTTCTCTCTCTCTCTCTCTCTCTCTCTCTCTCTCTTTTTTTTTTTTTTGTTTTTTTAGAGCTGCATCTGCGACATATGGAAGTTCCCAGGCTAGGGGCTGAGTTGGAGCAGCAGCTGCCGGCCTACACCACACACAACACGGGATCCAAGCTACCTCTGCAACCTACAGTGCAGCTCATGGCAACATCATATCCTTAACCCACTGAGCAAGGCCAGGGATTGAACAAATGTCCTCAGGGATACTAGTTGGGTTCATTACCACTGAGCCACTGAGCCTCTGAGCCTAGACTGTTTTTCATATGTAAAGACTTTACTACTATTTTCAGAAATTCTTATTCACTACATCTGCAGTTATTTATTTCAAATGCAAAATATTTTTCAATGATATTGATACTGAGGTTTTGTTTCCTCTGATATGCTCTGCTCTGTAACTATACTAGATTCTTATTACCGGTAAAACCTTCATCTTTTAATTGTTGAAGCTGTCTCTATTATGTCTGTGTATCTCATTATGTCTTCTTGATTGTTCCTTCTTCTAAAGATCTAAGTAGCTTATCCCTCCTTCTTTGTAGGAAAAATAGCTTCTAGATTGATCCTGAGTAGTAATGGATTTCCCAATGCCCAGAAACATGAGTGTCATCATATCTTCTGTGATAGGTAAAAAATGGATACAATTTATTTGCTAAGCCTCTAATTAAGAGGTAAAGAGTCTAGGGAGTTCCTATTGTGGCTCAGTGGTAAGGAACCCAGCTAGTATCCATGAGGATGTGGGTTTGATCCCTGACCTCACTCAGTGGTTTAAGTATCCACTATTGCTGTGAGCTGGGTTTAGGTCACAGATGTGTCTTGGATCCTTTATTGCTGTGACTGTGGTATAAGCTGGCTGCTGCTGCTCCAATTTAACCCCTAGCCAGGGACTTCCATATGCCACACTTGTGGCCCTAAAAAAAAAAAAAAAAAAAAAAAAAAGGAGGTAAAGATTCTAATCTCCCTGCCCTTGAATCTGGGCTGGACTTACTGACATTTTTGACCACTAGGATATAACAAAAGTGATGTTCCAGGTTTTCTAGGGTTAAGTCATAAGCAGCCTTGCATCTTTAGCCCAGGCTTCTTGGAACATTCCCTCTTGGGATCCCTGGCCAGTCAAGTAAAAAGCCTGACTATCCCAAGAGCACCATGCTGGAGATGCCCTGTGTAAACGCTCTCTTGTCAACAGTGCCAGCTGAACTCAGCCTCCCAGCCATCTCTGCCAAGGTGACAGGCATGTAAATGAGGCCCCCTTACACCCTCCAGACCATCCTACTTATCAGTACTCAGCAACACCACTGAGTATTCCCACCATGTGAAACAGAATCGTCACCCAGGCCAGGGGGAATTCCTAACCTACAAAATCATGAGACATTAAAAACGGATTGTTGTTTAAGCCTCTAAGTTTGGGGGTAGTTCACTATACAGCAAATGATAACTAGAACTTTCCTCCCTGGAGAAGTTTAGTAATTTTATTCTTTAAGAATTTCACAACCATTTTAATATCAGCAACACTAATAGGGTAGAGATTATGAAAATTCTGCTTTCTACAGACCAAACTGGGATGCAGAGACATTGATTCACCAGATGAAATAAGATTAAAGAATGTCCAGTCTGACATTTTATTAAGTAAATTTACAGATTCAGTTCAACTTGAAAACTATCTCCTGGTAGAACAAATGGATTCTTCATAGAATGAAAGATGAGAGTCCCTTTCTCAGCTTTATTTATACAGAATAAAACACTAAAACATTTCTCCAGGGTTAAGGCAGGGGAGGTGAAGGAGCATTAGGGAGGCAGAAAAGTTCAAAGCGTATTAGGCAATTTATGGGTTTATCAGATAACAAAATTCCTGATTTTCTTCAAGTTCTTTGTCTTTTGTGTGTTTCTCCCCTAAGTAAGCAACATGGTTCTTGCCACTGCCATCATCACTATTTCATACTTGCATATGTGAGATAAAATCACTCACCTCCTAAATGGAAGTTAAGAAATGTGAAGAGGTGTACTAGAACATGAGTTATCCTCTCTGTCAGAATCTGAAAGATGATCTCATTAGAGCCCTTATCTAAGAATACAGCTCATTGCTAGTATTTTTCTTCAGAGGGGTGATTCCCAAACCAGGCTGTGCATCAGAAAGCTTTTCAAAATGCCCTCCCCCCCTTTTTTTAGAGTTCCAATTGTGGCTCAGCGGTAACGAACCTGGCTAGTATCCATGAGGATTCAGGTTCCATCCCTGGCCCCTCTCAGTGGGTTAAGCCATGAGTTGCAGTGTAGGTCACAGATGCGGCTAGAATCCCACGTTGTGGCTGCGGCATAGGCCGGCAGCTGTAGCTCTGATTCGACTCCTAGCCTGGGAACTTCCATATGCCATGAATACAGCCCTTTTAAAAAAATATTTTTTAATTAAAAAATACCTTTTTCTCCAAAAATTCTAATGTGGAATCTGAGTATATGTATGCATCTATTGGATAAGACTCTTTCAGTGTAAAAAGAACAAATTTAAAAAAAGCAACTCAAACTGACTTAAGAAAAAAAGGAGTATTGATTTGCATAACTGAATATTCTCTCAGATGTTTCTACTGGGGCATACTTTATACTTTTAAATAACGACTTGTTTCTATTCTTCACATTTTGGCTGTAGGACTTCTCTAGGGCTTCATCCTATGGAAGATGAGGACTCTAACACCAATTTCTGTCCCTTATAGTCCTCCCTAAACCCCTCCACACTCATGCTTCCTCTCTCTTATTTTGTGGTGTTCATATTCAGGGTTATTTTCTATGGCTTCATAACTGCCATTCACGCATGAGCCGTGTAAGTAGTCATTTTCAATTCACACACAAACTATGTCTTAGAAGTGTTCTTTTCACAGTTGGTTCACATACATTGTTTTCAATGACTTTCATCTTTATTTTCATCTGGACTGTCCCTCGAAGAAAGATGTCATCTTGGGACTTCTTTTCGCCTCTCTCTTCTAATCAGCCTCTCATTCTGGCTCCCATTTCTTGTTCTTTCTTGATTTATTCCCTTAAAAGTAAAATCAGTGGAAGATAATATTTTGAGACACTGCACACTTGAAAAATATTGTTAGATACCCCTCTAACAGCTTAGATCAGGTATATAGTTAACGGAGTTTAGAATTATAATTGGGACTCATATGCTCTCGGAATTTGAAGGCTCATTGCCTTTGTCTTCTAGCTCCCAGTACCACTATTGCTTAAGTTCACTGCCATTGTGATTCTTGACATTTTATGTGAAACATCTTTTTCTCCTTAGAAGCTTATAGAGTCTTATCTTTTCTTCCAAAGTTCTGAAATTTCACAATTGTGTGCCTTGGTTTAGGTCTCTTTTAATTCATTTTGCTGTCAGGGGACTTTAAGGTCTGAAAACCCATGACCTTTAGTTCTGGGAAATTTTCTTGATTTATTTATGTAGTGATTTTCCTCCCTCTGTTTCTTTTGTTCTCTATCTTTGCATCTCTGATTACTGTAAGTTTGGGTTTCCCAGGCTGATGCTCTTATTTTCTTATCTTTTTCCTATTATTTTCTGCTTTTAGTCTTCTGCTTTATCTCCTGGCAGGTTTCATGTTAATAATCAAAATTTCTAACACAGCTTTTCATCTCTACCATTGTTTTTAAATTCCAACACTTTTTGGTTTCATGTTAAAAATCAAAATTTCTAACACAACTTTTCATCTCTACCATTGTTTTTAAATTCCAAACACTTTTTGTTTTCTCTTTTCAAAAAAATGATGTTATTTTTTATGGGTGAAATTTTTTTTTCTTTTACCTTTAACTGTGTTCAAAGGTCATGCCCCTTTCCTGGGGGAAACCTACATCCAGTGACTGGTCAGCATGAAAGCATAAGGCCATCCATTTTGTGACAATGCAGGGCACATTTGCAGGATCATCCCTGCTTCAGAACGTTCATGGTGCCAGTTTGATATGTGATCACAACCCTACTACCCCTCCCCAATCTTATTCCTTCCATTTTCTTCCTCCATAGATGTGGTTCCCATGAGCACTCCCTAATTAACTTCCTACAAGGTAATCTCCATTTCAGAGTCTATTTCCTGGGGAATCTAACCTACAATAGTATATTATATATATATAATTTTTATTGAAGTATAGTTGATTTAGTGTTGTTCTGGTTTCAGGTGTACAACAAAGTGATTCAGATATATGTATATATATATACATATATACACATATGTGTATATATGTATATGTATATTTTTTCAGATTCTTTTCTCTTAGAGTTTATTATAGTCCCTGTGCTATACAGTAGGTCCTTGTTGTTTATTTTACATATAATAATTTGTATCTGTTATTCCCAGACTCCAAATTCATCCCCCCTACCACTTTTCCCTTTGGGGAACAAGTTTTTTTCTATGTCTTTGAATCTATTTCTGTTTTGTAAATAAGTTCATTTATATCATTTTTAAGATTCCACATATAAGTGATATCATATGATATTTATCTTTCTCTGACTTAACTTCTCTAAGTATGATAATCCTTATTTTATCCATATTGCTACAAGTGACATTATTTCCTCCTTTTTTGTGTCTGAGTAATAGTCCAGTGTGTGTGTGTGTGTGTGTGTGTGTGTGTGTGTGTGTGTGTATTCACATTGTCTTTATCCCAGTCATCTGTCCATGGACACTCAAGTTGCTTCCATGTCTTGGCTATTGTAAATAATGCTAGTTTGACCATTGGTGTGCATGTATCTTTTTGAATTAGAGTTTTCATCTTTTCCAGATATATATACCCAGGAGCAGGATTACTGAATCATGTGGTAGTTCCATTTTTAGTATTTTTAGGGATGCTCTGTACTGTTCTCCAAAGCGGCTGCACAAATTTACATTTCCACCAACAGTGTAGGAAGGTTCCCTTTACTCTACACCCTCTCCAGCATTTATTATTTGTAGACTTTTTGATAAGGACCATTCTGACTGGCGTGAGGTGATACCTCATAATTTTTATTTGTATTTCTCTAATAATTAGTGATTTTGAGCATCTAAAATAGTTTATTTTAAAATTTTTATTATTTAAAAAAATTTAGGGAGCACATAATATCACTATCTTTAGGAATGTATCTTGGATTGATTGGAGTTCTCAATAAAGAATTTTCTAATATCATGCCTAAGAGTATAGGTCAGGCTATTAGAGCTCTGGAAGCTGAATTGTGAAGAGTGTTGTGTATTAACAATTACTTTCTAAGCCTTCACCCTAATATCCCTATTTTCAGTACAGTATCCTGGCTCTCAGGTGTATCTAACATTGCCCAGGCCAAAGTCTTTTGTTTCATTCTCCATAAAGAATAAAGCCCTTTCCTCTACCATGATGGGAAGGAGTCAACTATCCCAGCTGTGGGAATGTGCCAGATGATGGCAGCCTGCTTCTGCTAAGAAATAATTTCAGTCAATCCCACTCTTTTGGTGATGTTTTCCTCTCCACAAGTACCAGGGGCCTAAGTCTACAAGGTGAATCAAGTGGGGTTTTGTAGCTTTCCATCTCGTTCCAACCCAGAATTGTTTTTGTTTTTCTGGCCATGCTCCCAGAATGTGGAAGTTCCTAGGCCAAGGTACAGTAGCAACTTGAGCCACTGTAGTGAAAATGCCAGATGCTTAAGCCCCTGCACCGCAAGGGAACTCCACTAGCATTTTGTTATTGTGGTCTCCTCTCCCAATACATTTACTGTCGTGTACTATGACTTCTTTTTATATGGTCATACCTCTATACTGTCATTTTAGAAAGGTTCAGGAATGGAGGAAAATATGCATGTTTTTATAAACCGTCTTAAATTAGAAGTTCCACATATTTATCCTTCCACATATGCATTAGAGTTAGTCCATTTTTTATCTTTAAAATTATGGGAATCTTTATCAGAATTACATTTAAAGTTAAATCAACGTAAAGGAACTGACATGATGTTCTTCTTATTTAAAAACAATGCATAGCTCTCCATTTATTCCAATCTTCTTATGTATAATCAGTTGAGTAATAGTCTTTTTAATATGTCCTATGTTTTTAAAACTTCATTAGTATTTTTATTGTTTTCGATTGATTGTATAAATAGAGTCTTTTCTTCCATGATATTTACTAACTACATTTGCTCATAAAAAGGGAAGAGTTTGAGTTTGGGATATTAATTTTTAAACATTTTTCTTGCTGAGCCTGTGACATGCACAAGTTCCCAGGCCAGGGATCAAATCTGTGCCACCTCAGGGACCCAAGTCACTGCAGTGACAGTGCCAGATCTTAAACCCACTGAAACACAGGGGAAATCCTTGGATATTGATTTTGTAATTAGGCATCTTATTGACTGATCTTTGTTCAGTAACTAGAACATTTTCACCAGAGAGATGCGAGAAACTCATCTCAGAGACAGTATAGGTGATATCTGAGAAATGGCAAATAAGTTGTCAAAGTCACACTATAAGTTTTCGTGAATACCACCCTTTCTAATAACCCATCTAAGATGCTGGAACTCAGTCTTAGAATTCCACTGTGGTTTCTCAGTTCCTAATGACTCTAGGGACCATGGCTTTGTTTTCTTGGCTCTCGCTGAAGCATCTTACCACAGCTCACGTGGAATCTTAGGAGTACCTAATATTTCCACAAGAAAAGAATATGTATCTTCCTCCTAACCCACCTATGAGAACATTCTAATTTGGAGACACAAGTCAATGGGGACAACCAAAGATAAGAAGGAAATTGTAATGGATTATTTCCAGAGATGCGCACAAATATTCCTCCCATATCACAGAACCTTATGCATGAACGAATACGTGACTCTTCCCATAAAGAGGTCCACTGTCTTCTCTCATGTCTCCCCAGTGCCCATGTCATATTGATTGTCAAATATTTTGTATAGACAACTGCTCAATCTACTGTTCATCCTCAGTTTCTGGATTCTGGATCTTTCTGCTAATTCATCTTCCTTTAGTGGGAGGAAATGGAGCCATTTTGAATATTTCACGAGCGCATCCTTTCTGGTGGCTATCTAGATAAGCAATGGCATTATTGCTAATGAAGAACTTTACTAGACAAAATTTTAAAAGCACCATCATAATTTTGAAAAACAATTATTATCCAAAAGACATTATGATGCTTTCAATTCAAGACTAACTAGTTTATTGTGTAAGTGCTTCCCACTTCTCCATACTGCATACTAGGTCTATCTTCAAAGGAAATAGATGTGTGGCTATTTTAAAGTAAAATATTCCACTCTAGAAGTTAATTTTATTTAAAAATAAAATATTCCACTCTAGAAGTTAACACCTTAAGAAATATTTTGTGTTTATTTAGCCCACTATGCATTTTATCAGAAATTTTGCTATGCTTACTATGACAAATGCTGAAGCAGTTATGATAAGATCATTTTTGTGCAACAGTGAACATATTTTAATGTGTTGTAATTGCAGAGCCTTCTTAGTAGCTGTTTTTTAAAAAAAAATCTCAAAAATGCTAACATTGTAATCCCTTGTTCTACATTAAGGGTCATATTCTTCCCAAGATACTAATGCATAAAATAGAAAAGTAATAATAGGTACTTGAAAATGTGTACTCAGGGAAGAATATAACCTTATAAATTGCTTACAAATGGAAATCCATGCACTGGGATTGCCAAATACATTTCATCACAACTGAAACTAAATTTCTATTCTTGCAAATACAATTATAAAAGTATCAAATGAATTCCAAGTAGTAAACTAAAGATAAACTTTACTAATTTCAAGTTCACATAATAATATGAATGTTGTTTCATAAACTATTTCTCTAACACAGTAGTTTTCAAACTTCCTTATAGAGGTGGATCTTTTTCAAATATAACCTTTTCCAGAAGACCAGATGATACAAAACAGATTAAAAAAAATATTTAATTAAAGTTATAAGGAAAGACCCAGAAGCCTACCCAACAGACACACTGACGTCCAAAATTCTATGAACCATGTTTTTTCAGACAGGTCCACGAGGCATTTCTGAGAAATTACCATTGTTCTTGAGATGCTTAAAACAACTGATATCTCATTTATTAGATGTTCATAATTTATAAAAATTCTTTAGTAATTCTGAAAGTAAGGAATGCCTTAAGGACTAAGAATGACATAATACTTTATTCTTTTACCAAAAATAACCATCTAGAGACAGGCAAGTAGACTAAAGTAGGTATAAAAACTCCATAAAAGTCATCAGGGATCTAAGCTTCTTTGTTCTCTGCCATCCCTGATGTAGGCTGCCATCCTCAAGGTCACTGTGTGGTCCAAAATGACTGCCTGATCTCTGTTCATCTTACCTTTATCCCTACAGTAGAAAGGAGGATAGGGATAAAGGACAAAAAGTAAAGCCATCTATCTCCCTTCAAGGAGTCTTTGTACCAATTTCTCCCCGTAATTTCTACTTAAAGATCCTTGGCCTGGATTTAAACAACTGGTCCCACCTTGCTGCAATGTACTTTTTCACAAGTTAAATCTGTAGTTTGATTTTGCCTAACTTCTAAGCTATTAAAATTATCCTGTTGCTCTTTCATGGTTGCTGACAGAGGACAAGTGACACTTGGGTCTTTCTTATTCATTGCACAGCATATTTGTGTAGATTACCCTAATCCCTGCATCCCATGGGAATTATGCCTGGGGCTTGGATGACAGTCAGCATGTGCATTGGATTGCATTATTACAGGAGAAGAGCACTGGGGTTTGGACAAACACATATTTTACAGCAAGCGGTAAGCCAGCCTGCTCTTCATCCTGTTTGCTGCAAAAGCAACTCTGAAAAAGGCCTAGGTCAAGAGCCATCAGAACCTCCATTCTTGGTACATGCAGCCAGTACATGTAGGGATGCTGAGGGTCCGTGGTGAATTGCCTGTCCTAATATTCAGTACAATCTTGAAAAAAGTTAGGGTTCTGTCACCAAGGAAGAAGGGAAGAATGACAGTAGATATAAAATGAGTTGTTTCTGTCATATAACCTAACTATATTTTCTGAGGTTCATATTTTATGTAATAAGTTCTATTTTAATGAAGCTTTAAATAACCCAATATATTCTAAAATATTAGAATAAAGTATTTGGGAGTTCCCATTGTGGTTGAGCAGGTTCAGAACCCAACTATTATCTGTGAGGATGTGGATTCATTCCCTGGCCTCACTCAGTGGGTTAAAAATCCAGTGATCCTGCAAGCTGCAGTGTAGGTCACACATAGAGCTCGGATTTGGTGTTGCTATGGCTGTGGTGTAAGCCAGAAAGCTGCAGCTCTGATTCAGACCCTAGCCAGGGAACTTCCATATACTGCACATGTGGTTATAAAAATGAAAAAAAAAGATCAATCATTTGTAAAATAAAATAAAATATTTAAAAACAAGAATAAAGTATTTTATTACAATCTGTAATTATGGCTACATTGCAGCTGGAATTTGGATACTTAGAATAAATATATGAAAGTTGCCTTTTTTCTAAGAAACCACTGTTTGAAGAGGTATTTAATTTGGGGCAAGAAGCTTTTTGTGCATCTATTTTTCTATTATTTTCTGGTAAGAGATTGTTTTGATGATGCCTTTGAGGTGAGCAGAGGAGATAACAATCATAGAGATATTGAGATGGTGTCCCCTCATGTACTCAGTCTCACTGATTGGTTTACAATCTCTATCCTTTAAAGCATTCCTGCTCCCTGCCTACTGGTTATTTATTTATGCCATCTGTCTCCTGCTGGAGCTATGACAAATACATAGGTCAAGCATTGTTCAGTTCCAGGGTCTCTCCTTTGGCTGATTCCTCAAGTTGGATATCTGTAGTATTTGTTTCCTTATCTTATCCAGGTCTCTGATCAATGTTATTTCATCTAAAATGTCTTCCAGACCACACTATCAAAACAGAAACTTCAGGATGTTCCCTTTGCATCCCAGTGGTAACAAGTCCAACTAGCACCCATGAGGATACGTGTTCGAATTCTGGCCTGGCTCAGTGGGTTAAGGATCCAGTGTTGCCGTGAGCTGTGGTGTAGATCACAGATGCGGCTAGGATCACACATTGTTATGGCTATGGCATAGGCTGGCAGGTACAGCTCCTATTCATGCCCTAGCCTGGGAACTTCCATATGCCACAGGTGCAGCCCTAAAAAGGAAAATAAATAAATAAATAAATAAATAAATAAATAAATAAATAAATACTTTATGCAACTCTACCCTTATTTTCCTTTATCTAGCTTTATTTTATTTCAGCGTACTTATTACCACCTGACCTTTTTTTTTCTTTTCTATTCTTTTCTTTAGGGCAATAAATGTGGCATATGGAATTTCCCAGGCTAGGGGTCGAATCGGAGCTACACCTGCTAGCATACTTCACAGCCACAGCAATATCGGATCTGAGCTTCATCTATGACATTGCTGAAGCTTACAGCAACCCTGGATCCTTAATCCACTGAGCAAGGCCAGGGATCAAACTAGAATCCTCACAGGGACAATACTGTGTCCTTAACCCAATGAGCTACAATGGGAAATCCTGACCTTTTTTTTTTTTCTTTTTAAGGCCTCACCCATGGCATATGGAGGTCTAATCAGAGCTATAGCTGCTGGCCTATGCCACAACCACAGCAATGCAGGATCCGAGCCATGTCTGCAAACTACACCACAGCTCATGGCAATGCCAGATCTTAACCTGCTGAGCAGGGCCAGGGATCGAACCCGCAACCTCATGGTTACTAGTCAGATTTGTTTCCACTGCACCACAAGGGGAGCTCCTGACATTTTTTAAAAAAACATTTTTCTTACCTACTTCCCCACACAAAGGTGACCAATTTGCCTAGAATGTTCCAGGCTTTAGTACTATAAGTCATGCATCTGGAAAACAGACACTTACTTATCCTACCCCACAATAGGATGTCAGCTCTATGAGAGCAAGACTTTGATTATTTTCCCTGTTGTATGTATCCTCAGCATTAGAACAGTGCCTAACACTTGCTGGTAGCATAATAAATATTTGTTGAATATATGAATGTGTATACAAGATCACTGAGAAAGTGTTGTTTAGAATTAATCTCCAATAAGAGAGCTGAAAGTGCCTTAGAAGTCAGTGCCATCCTTATTTTGTGCAAGGGAACACAGAAAGTTGGTGGGTATATCAAGGAAAACAGAGCCTATGTCAGTTTCTTTTTGTTCTTTACTTTTGCCCATGCCCTTGGCATGTGGAAATTCCAAGGCCAGAAATAAAACCCGAGCCACAGCAGTGACAATGCTGAATCCTTAACCCTCTGTGCCATCAGGGAAATCCCAGCAGTTAGTTTAATATAAGGAATTTTTGTGAGAAATGAGTTACAAACGTATCAGAAAAGCAGAAAAACCGAAATGGGAATGGTGAGAACTCCCAAACATTAGCATGGGAATGGGAAGCCTCAAGTATCCTCTGAAGAGACAGGGATAAGGCAGTGTTACCCAGAGCTCAAGAGCAGGATGAATGGGGGCCTCTATATCCATCCAGAGGGAACAGGAATCTCCAAGGAGACAAAGCATAGCACAAGGCTGCCCAAAGCAAAGAGAAAAAGGACAAAAAACTGATTTCTTCCTTTTTTCTGTCCTTCCATTGTAGAATCGATATGAAATCCATTTGACCAAGGAGCATGAAAAACGCTGTTTGCAGGAATGGGTAAGAAGCATATCTTTTGTTGTTCCATACAAACTTCAGGATTGTGTGTTCTATTTCTGTTAAAAATGCCATTGGAATTTTGATAGAAATTGTATTGAATATGTAGATTGCTTTGGGTGGTTTGGACATTTTAACAATATTATTTGTTTCAATCCCTGAGCATGGAATATTGTTCCATTTATTTGTGTTTTCTGCAATTTCTTTCAGCAGTGTCTCACAGTTTTCAGTGTACATAACTTCTACCTCTGGGTTAAATTTTTCCCTAGGTATCGTATAATTTTTGATGCAATTTTCAATAGGATTATGTTCTTAATTATTATTAGTGTATAGAAATGCAACTAATTTTTGTGTATTTCTCTTTATCCTGCAACATCACTGAATTCATTCATTAGTACTAACAGTTTTCTGGTGGAGTTTTTATAATTTTCTTTACATAATATCGTGTCATCTGCAAATAGTTACAGTTTTGCTTCTTCCTTCTTGATTGGATGGATTCCTTTTATTTCTTTGTTTTGCCTAATTGCTCTAGCTAGGACTT
Organism: Catagonus wagneri; assembly: GCA_004024745.2. Taxonomy (NCBI): domain Eukaryota; kingdom Metazoa; phylum Chordata; class Mammalia; order Artiodactyla; family Tayassuidae; genus Catagonus; species Catagonus wagneri. The sequence goes on along the minus strand of PVHT020000022.1, from coordinate 16,691,341 downwards.
CTGATACCACATCAATAAAAGGGGTGAGAGTGGGCAGCCGTGTCTTGTTCCTAATATTAGAGGAAAAGCTTTCAGTTTTTCACTGTTAGTATTGTGTTAGCTGTGGCATTGTCATAAATGTCTCATTATTACATTTGGTAGAGTTCAAAGGTGAAGCCACATCTCATCCTGGGCTTTTGAATAGATCCCTGGTTTAATCTCCTCACTGTTCCAATGTTCTATTTCTTCATGATTCAGTCTTGGTCTATTTCTCTTGAAATAAACCCAAATGTTAAAATGCCTCCTCTCTGTGTCCTGTTAGCCATACTAACAACTTCATTTCACCACATATTCAGGACTAATTGACCAATAAAGGCAAACTGTGGACACTGGGTGCTATTTGTAGCAACTGCTTTGTTTCTGATATGTTCCTGCTCTCCTACAATTTCTTCCCTGATCCAGTTTCTGCCCTGTTCGTGATACCCAACTATGTTTCCTGTTTTTTACTCTGCTTCTGTCTCTGGATTTCACCTTTATGCTTGCTTTCCCAAGCTTTGAGTCAGTAATCTTCCACGTTGAGAATACTTTGATGAGCTGGCCGTTTAATTTGCTATACCCAGCATTGATGTTTTTTGAACTGCACTCCTTTTTTTTTTTTTTTTTTTGTATTTTTAGGGCTGCACCTGTGGCATATGGAGGTTCCCAAGACTAGGGGTTGCATCAGAGCTATAGCCACTGGCCTACACCACAGCCACAGCCATGTCAGATCCAAGCCATGTCTGTGATCTATACCACAGCTCATGGCAACGCCAGATCCTTAACACACTGAGCAAGGCCAGGGATCGAACCTGCAAATTCATGCATGCTAGTCAGATTCATCTCTGCTGAGCTGTGACAGGAACTCTGCACTGCACTCTTGTGTATGGAGAGAAGGGCAGTTTGTCAAAATTCACTAAACATAATTAGATTTTATTTGGAAAACAACTACAGAATTAGGAAAATACCTGGGAAAGCAATTTGTCTAAGTGAAGCTCACAAAAGTTATAGGCAAGGATGCTGACGTTGAAACAATATTTGGAATATTGTCTAATAATTTAGGTAATTTCCGTAAAACTATAAAAGGCCAAATACCTTTCTTCAAGGTGGAACAACTCTAAAGGGCCATTTAAGTTGCAGAGCATCCTGAGGGCTTTGCTGCAATACTATAGCATTCAACACCCCTCCTTGGACAGTCCTACTCCCTTCACCACCCTCTTACTCAGGTGTGAGAGCATTCCCCAATAAAATTTATGCTTCTCAAGGTATCTGAGCCATGACAAAATGTATAAGTTTAAATTTTGCTTTGATAAAGTAGCTATAACTCAGGATTTCAAGGTATAATCATTTTGATATGGAAATATCTTGCTTCTAGGTGAAGGCTTTGGAGACACCTGGCTCTAAATGAAAAGCAATAGCAAAGTCAATAGGAATAAAAAAAATCCACATTTCCTTTTTTACAGAAAGAAGATGGGGAAGAAATGATCAGGAGAGCAGAATTACATGTAGTCCAAGGGAAGAGAAAACTTTACAATGAAGCCATTCTCTGAGTCTTTTCGTTCGATCTGAACTAGGTCAAGTCAGGTAATTTAGTACAGAAGTTGGATGGGTAAAAATGGCAACAGAGGAGTTCCTACTGCAGTGCAATGGGATTGGTGGTGTCTCTGCAGTACCAGGACACAGGTTCAATCCCCACACTGGTACAGTGGGTTAAAGGATCTGACACTGCCACAGCTGTGGTATAGGTTGCAACTGTGGCTCAGATCTGATGCATGGCCCAGGAACTCCACATGTTGCAGGGCAGCCAAAAAAGAAAAATGGCCACAAAATTGTTAAAAGAGTGTAATTTTGGTGTGTGAGTCAGGGTTGGTGTTTTCTGTGACCATACATCACGCTGCAGAGATGGTGGACCTGTAATATGAACATTATATTCAAGATGTGGAAAGAAGCAAGACGATGTCTAGATGGCTAAGTCAAAAGTAAAACCAGATAGGAAGAGCTGAGCAAAAAAGAAACTACAGCCAATTTCACTAGTTTCCTTTGTTTTCACTGAGAGGAAAGGAAATGCCACTTACTTGGTTTGGGTAGTGCATATTCCCAGGTCACAACAGAAATGAGTGTGTGCACAGAATGGCCCAGCTCAGGCTCAGAACTAGGCATTCAAATATTGTCCAGACACATGATCATTGCCTGAACCAGAAGTCGTGCAGGAGTTGTTGGCTTTTGGGGTGGTATTGGTGTTGATTACATGATGCATATTAGTGGAGGTGATTGTGCAAGTGGCAGGAGTTGTGGTGTTCATAACTGAAGTGGTCGTAGTAGGAAAGTGTTCATGGCACAGTTCTTGTAAGTAGTATGCTTAGTATTGGGAGATATGTTCATAAGGACCCTGAGAAATCCTGAAATCAGAGATAATAGAGAATTCCTTATAGAAGCGGCTTTCAATTAGGAACTGGGCCAGTTTTATAAGCAACAGATAGATTCTGGACACATGTTGTGAGGAAACCAGACTTTGGTTAAAAACTGTTATGTGCATGGTCACAGAGAGGGACTAATATTCATGAACTTTTCTGATGTAGCTATTACCCCCCACATTTCTAGTCAACTCTATGGTAGGCTCACTCTTCCCCCTCTTTGCCTCAGAACCCTAAGTTTGGACCTAGCTAAAAGCTTCAAGCACTTTGCACTTGACCTCAAAAAGAAGGGAGAAAGAAAGGCTGGTCCTGAGAGATAATTTCCCTCTGCCTTTTTGGTCTTTGAGATTTATAAAGTTGATGATGCTCTTCTCCATCTTTAAGCCCTTCAATAGGCCCCTCAGGATCGTAGAAAAATGCTAATGAGGACCTTGTATGCTTGGACTGGATAGCAGCCAACTGGCATTGCTGTCATCCGTTCACACCTGCCTTCCCCTTTGGACTCTGAGTGTCCTGAGAGCAGAACGTACATTATCTTTGTTTCTGTGAGTATCTCTGTGTCTGGCTCTTACCAGGGACTCACTTATCATTTCCTAAATAATGATTGGCAGCCATCACTTTATCACCTAACCACTACTGTGTTCACAGATATTCATTACAAAATAAAAGTGAAACAATGGAGCAGAGGGTATAAATCTGCCTTAAAGAAAATGAGGCTTAGGACACTCCTTTCTGCATTTGTTTGGTCACCTAGTACGAAGTTTCTCTGAGCTCTATATCCAACTGATCTTTAGGGTGAACACAGAATAGTTCTCATTCATTCTAGTTTCTCTTTCTTTTCTGCCAAGTTTACTTGCTATATCTAAGTAAAAATATCCTTAAAAATAATTTAATGAAACTGCATGCTACACATACATTACCATACAGCATAATTATACATATTTCCACATATGTGCCAATCCATCTCTTTTAAAATTTTATGTTATTCTTGGAGTACCCGTCATGGCTCAGCAGAAATGAATCTAACTAGTATCCATGAGGACGATGGTTTCATCCTTGGCCTCGCTCAGTGGGTTAAGGATCTGGGGTTGCTGTGAGCTGTGGTGTAGGTCACAGACACAACTTGGATCTGGCATTGCTGTGGCTCTGGTGTAGGCCAGTGGCTATAGCTCTGATTCAGCTGCTAGCCTGGGAAACTCCACATGCCGTGGGTGCAGCACTAAAATACTAAATAAATAAATCAATAAAATAAAATTTTATCTTACTCTAAAAATACTACTTATACTAAACGGACTAAATGTTCTTCATGTGGAGTTCCCATCGTAGCTCAGCGATTAATGAAACTGACTAGCATCCATGAGGACGTGGATTTCTTCCCTGGCCATGCTCAGTGGGTTAAGGATCTGGCATTGCCCTGAGCTGTGGTGTAAGTCAACAAATGCGGCTCAGATCTGGCATTCCTATGGCTGTGGCGTAGGCCGGTGGCTACAGATCCGATTGGACCCGTAGCCTGGGAACCTCCATATGCCGCAGGTACAAATACCAAAAAAAAAAAAAAATGTTCTTCATGTAAGCTCTGTTTTCACATGTTGTCGTTTATGTTACATGCAGTCTAACTGCAACATAAGATAAAAGAGAAAAACATCAAAATTTAATTGATAGCAAATATAAACAAACCTGTACTTGTTGACTAAATTAGGACAAGTGTTTTTCTTTTTTCTTTTTAGGGCCACACCCACGGCATAAGGAGGTTCCCAGGCTAAGGGGTCGAATCGGAGTTACAGATGCCGGCCTACACCACAGCCACAGTAATGCCAGATCCGAGCCATATCTGCAACCTACACCACAGCTCATGGCAACGCCAGATCGTTAACCCACTGAGCAAGGCCAGGGATCAAACTCACAACCTCATGGTTCCTAGTTGGCTTCGTTAACTGCTGTGCCACGACAGGAACTCCAGAACAAGTATTTTTCAATCATTGAACTATTTCCTGAAGACCATAGCAACTATCACAGAGATAAATAGCCAAAATTCAGAGAACATTATGAAGAGGCCATGCCCTATAAAGTAGACACAGCTCAAATATTCCCTTGAGATAATGTTACTGATGTGTTAGTTTGCTCTTGAATTTTTTACCTTGCCCTTTTCAGTTGTGCAATTTCATGACTGAGTGAAGAATGCTCCATGTTCATTCATTTTAAAAACTTTTTTTGGAGTTCTCATCGTGGCTCAGTGGTTAATGAATCCGACTAGGAACCATGAGGTTGTGGGTTCGATCCCTGGCCTTGCTCAGTGGGTTAAGGATCTGGCATTGCCGTGAGCTGTGGTGTAGGTTGCAGATGTGGCTCGGATCCTGCGTTGCTATGGCTGTGGCGAAGGCCGGCAGCTACGGTTCCTGTTAGACCCCTAGCCTGGGAACCTCCATATGCCACGGGTGCGGCCCTAGGTAAAGCAAAAATACAAAAAAAAAAATGAAAACTATTTTTAGGAAATACAATCTCTATGTTCATTGAATTCATCATCCTCTTGAGACAACAATAAGACCTTCCAGAGGTGAATTATTCTTTCTACAGATAATTTAAATCCTTCATTTTACCCACCAATATGTATTTTTTAAATTTCAGTTATCGTTACCACCCTGAGAAGCCTGCAAAGTAATAGTGTGGAGGCAAAGACTTTAAAAGGTATGGATAATAATGTAAATGCAGCATGTGGTTTAAAAGTGTTTCACTTTTCTCTTTTACTCTTCATTACTCTTTTTCGATCAATTTCCTCTAAGTAAAATGTATTTTTAAGCTATAAATCACAAAGCAGATCTCATAACTCCCTTAATATCTTCTGAATTAACTTGATAGCTGGCCTCTGGCTGACTGATTGCATTTTTAAAGGAAACTTGGGGGAGGGGAGGAGAGATACATCTCAAAGCCACTACTACTATTGCTTTTATGTATTTGCCTCTAAAATATAGATTTCATAAAATCTGTCTATGTGGCTACTTATAAAAGATGCAAATAAGTTCAGATTCTAGTTAAAGAAAAAAAAATCAGCTATAGATTTCATTTGGATTATCTTTGGTATTAACTAATATTCTTGATTTCCATAATTTGAAGTGCATAATTTAAAAATTCTTCTAAGAGTTCCTGCTGTGGGTTAGAAATCTGACTGCGGTAGCTCCCGATGGCTGCAGGGGTGCAGAGTCAATACCCAGGCAGGTGCAGTGGGTTAAAGGATCCAGTGTTGCCACGATTGCAGCATAGTTTGCAGCAATGGTTTGGACTCAGTCCCTGGCCCAGGAACTTCCATATGTTCTAAGGGAGGCCATACTAAATAAATTAATCAATTAAATAATTAATTCTATCAGGTGAAAATAGTTATGAGAATTTTGGAGAAAAATAATAGTAGTGAGAGGACACCAATTATTAAAACTTCTATTAAACTTTTATTATTAAAACGTCTATTATTAAAACTATTATAGCTTTATTATTATAAAACTATAATAATTAAAACAATTGATATTGCTGCAAGAAATGAGATGGGGGGACATGATCCAACAATAGCTACTGTAAGATATAACCCTAATATTAGATAACAGAAAGCACTGCTAATGTCAACTGGGTCATTTTTGACGTCTTGAAACTTTGATGAGATCCCAGTCTCAAGACCCTAGGGATATTTGATTCATGTATTCTAAACAGAAGATCTAGACACATTCCCAATGGCACTTACAATGCAACATGCTTCATGTATCACCTACTTTCAGGCCATAAAGTAGAAATTCAAAGGAGGGATTTTATTTTTTTTTCCAAAGTGAGGCTTTCTTTGGAGAAAATTGTACACTTGGTAAAGAGTACCATATGCTTCTCCTCTATTGCTCACACTGGGCAGAGTCTTGTTTCTTCAACATTTCCCAAGACAAGTGAGGAGAACTTTAAGTGAACCACTTACCAGGTCGAATTGTCTGATAGAAGGGAGGGATTTCATCACCTAGGCTGGATACTGCTGAGCTGTAAAAACAGGTCTTACCTGGTATGACTGTTAAAACAGAACATGGTGAGAAAATCTTTAGAGTAATTTATCTGGGTCCTCTAGAGTTCACGGAGCATAGAGATCACTATCTGATTCTCCCCTAGAAAAGTTTGAATTTGACAGGCTCTCTTTAATTGCTTCAGGTGGCAGGTCTAAAACTCATCTAGAGATTTGGGTGGGCTGAGTGTTTCTATGATGCCATAAAGACAACTTGGAAGGTAGTGGTTCTAGACTAGCACCATTTTGAAAGGTCTTCTCCAAAGAACTTACTCCTGCCTGGATGAGTGGACCCCAGCAGCAAGAGGATGTGTGGGGTATACCAGGAAAGCAAGATTTGAAGGGAGGTCTTATGAGGTCCACAGGAATGTACATCAACCCTAAATTGGGCAGAGGTCCAGGGAGACCGAGTATAGGATATCTTCAAATAATTCACTAAATCACCCCTTAAGAGACAGCATTAGCCTTTGGATAACTGCCACTGAAGTGAGTTTTCAACATCTAGCCAAGTAAAAAGATATTCTTGTTGCTCTTCCCTCTGATTCCCAGCTTCTTATCCTTAATTTAGAAAAGCCAGAAATAGCAGTGAGTAAATGGGGAAGAAGTAGTGAATAAAACCGAAGCTGTCCAACTACACCTGGAAGCAAAGAAGAAATGCTTCAAATTGAATGCAAGGTAAAATTTTTGAAAGTTCATTTGGATGGGAATTTTTAGTACTCAAAAGTAAGGGCTAGGCAGGGATTTCCCTGGTATCTAATGATTAGGACTTGGTGCTTTCACTGCTGCAGCCTGGGTTCAATCCCTACTCTGGGGACTGAGACTACACATCAAGCCACTGCACAGTGCAGAAAATAAAAGAAAAATTAAAGATGATTTATTGCTTAGATTTTTAAAAAATTTAGGAAAATAAGTGCTATTTACTAACACTCAAAACTGGCTGTAAAAGCAATGGGAATCCATGGTGGTTTTTAAATATGTCTACAAATTCTTTGACACTCTTCCTATCAGAAGATAGAGTCCCTTCCCCTCTCCTTGTACCTGGTGAGCCGTTGTGACTGTCGCAATGAAAGAAACATGGCAGAATTTGCCCTAGCTGACTTCTGAGGCTACATCAGATAGGGAATGCAGCTGGCCTGCTGGCTTCTCTTGGGCCCTGACTCTGGGAGCCTTCAGCTACCGTGGAAGAAGTTTGGCTATTCTGAAGCCATCATGTGGAAATACTACATGCATAGATCATATTAAGAAAGAGATATCGAGACAGAGAGGCTTATCGATGGCAGGGCTGCAACTAGGGAGGGGTGAATGAAGCGAGCGTGGTATTCACCTTGGCCAAAAATTTAAGGGGCGGGAGCAAAAAACCTAATAATCAAGGTAAATCATATTTTGATGCACTATGAACAGAAATGAAAGTCAAGGTAAATAATGAATAATGCATCAGCATTTTAAATAAAGATGGTATCAGTATTCCAGATTGTTCCTTTTGCCTCTGACTTCTAGCTTCGTGTGTCACCTTTACTCATCTGATTGATTACAAAAGACCCAAGGCAACTTTCTGGGGTCATGGGAATATTTTACATCTTGATTCATTGGTGTCTGTGTCATCGCCACTGTCAAAATGGATTGAAATCCACACCTGAGATCTGTACATTGTATTGTTTGTCAGATACCACTTTATATATGTGCATAGGTGTTTTGAAGAGTGAGTAGAACATGTGATCTGATAGAACATGTAATCTAATCTAAGGACTGAATTGAAGGATGTTGCAGGAGGTTTGGGGGACAGAAGTGTACTTGGTTTTTCAAAGTGAGCAACCACAGTGGATGGTCTGTGGCCAGTGTTCGTGTGGATGTGACAAGCCAAGACTGCTGTGACTACCTGGTTGTGAGCCTGAAAAATGAGGCTGACACATAGAGATGGGCACAACTGAAAGAACCAGAGAAAAATGGGTCTGTAGCCCTAACTGAACTATGCCTCCTCACTGTGTTTCCTCTGGACCTTTCTTTTACAGAAACTAGCATCTGTTTTATTTAAAAGCCAGTTTGTGTTGGGCTTTCTATTACAAATTCAGAGAGATATGCGGAGAAAGCGATAAACAGAAGCAGGGAGGCAGGTAGAACTAGGAGTGAGCAGAGGTCATGAGTAAACAGAAGTAGTGGACATAGCATTGTAGGCAGCGTGTACCCCCTATCAGGCACTTTGCTCTTCCAGGGTTAGGACAGGAACTGAGGCACACAAGATCTCTGCTCTCATGCAGGTTACATTCTAGCTGGAGATGGAAGACAGGAAGGGGATATTGATCGTTTTGCATAGTAATAAATTCTTTATTTTTTTCTTTTTTCTTTTTGTTTTCTTTTTCTTAAGTCTGCACCTGCGGCATAGGGAAGATTCCCAGGCTGGGGGTCCAATCAGAGCTGTGGCTGAAGCCACAGCAACACCAGGTCTGAGCCATACCTGTGACCTATGCCATAGCTCACAGCAGTGTCAGATTCTTAACCTACTGAGCGAGGCCAGGAATTGAACTGGCAAACTCACAGGCACCATGTCAGGTTCTTAACCCACTGAGCCATAATGGGAACTCATGGATAGTGATAAATATTTTAAAGAAAACAATACGGTGGCATGGAAGAGGCTGCTGCTTTTGTAGGAGAGCCAGAGAGGCCTTCTTCTCAGAAGTAACATTTGACCTGTGACCAGAATGAGGAGGAGATGCTAGCTGTCTGAAGCTCTGAAGAAAAATCTTTCCAGGTAAAGACAGAGCAGCACATTCCTGGAAGACAAGAAACAGATGAAAGAATAGAAACTCCCTACTTTAATGTGCTTATAAATCACCTGGAGATCTGGTTAAAATGAAAATTCAGATTCAGTATTCTGGGGTGATGACTGAGGGTCTGCAGTTCTAACAACCTCCCTAGTAAGGCCAAAGTTTCTGATTTATGGACCAAACTTGGAGTAACAGGGCCCTGCAGAATTGCCACACAAAGCATGGTCTGCAGCGTGGTCCACAGAAAATTTTAAAGTTTATTTAAATATCTTTATAGCAATTTAACATTGATACAATATCCAAGCATATAATCAGTTTGCTAGTAATTCAGTTTAAGTGCATTGTCAGCGATACACTGGAAATTAAAATCAAAAAAGAAAAAACTTGCCCCTGCACAGATCGTCTGAGAGTCACTGCCCTAGAGCCTCGAGTACTATAGCTGGAGGGAGTGGAAGTAGCTACTAAAACTACAGGGAACCTGGGAACAGCAGAATATACCAGGTAAAATGGAGAGAAAAGAAAATGTTGGGTGCAAAACACGGGGATTAGAACAACTGACATTGCTGACACTCACTATCCCTCTCTCTCTCTCTCTCTCTCTCTCTCTCTCTCTCTCTCTCACACACACACACACACACACACACACACACACACACACACACACACACACACACAACTTCCATACAGAGCTCCTGGCAGCCAGGCATCAATTTCTCAGATAAACACCCAGAAATGTCCTCTCTAAACACAGCAAATGACTCTAAGCCAAGACTTCCTCCTTCTGGAATTTAGAGGCTCCTAAGTGCTGCTTGAGAAAGTGGAGCACATGGGTCAGTGAAGCTTCCCTGTCTGTGCAGATCCTAGAACGCTCCATTGCCTCTTGATTAAACAGATAAGGATATCAAGGATCACCAGACTTTCAAAGAATGAATTTAAATAAATATTGCTAGAGGCAGATGGAAAGCAAGATGGAAAGGACTACAGTGAATGGTAATCCTGGTAGAATTGCAAAGACTCTTAAGAAAAGCTGGTCTCTAGAGCTATATCCTTGGAAATTACCTTACATTTTTCTCTGTGAGCTTGTGGTATAACCAGAAAATGTCACATTTCTCATTGAGTTTTACCACTGGAAACTCTTATCTTCCTTATAAACCTAGTTATTCTTTAACAACTCCCACTAACTGAGATCATCTCAATGTGCTCCTAGAAAGTTAAAAGTACCTATTTAGCTCACTGCGAATGGCTTATTATGTATAAATCATCAGTTTGAATGTTCTTAGTTGCAAATAACAGAAGACCCAATTCAAACTAATTTAACAACTAAAGGAGATTAATTGGCTCATATAAATGGAAATACAAGAAAAGGGGGTGGATTTAGGTAATGTGTGATCCAGTGACCCAGTGGTGGTCTAAAAAACTCAGTTTCTTTTATCTGTTCTTTTTGCCATCATGAAGGAGGGGTATTACCTAAAAGATACTGTGTGACTGGAACAATTTCTTTTCGTTATCATTATTGCTTATCTATCTTGACTTTTATTTGGACAACTGATGTATATCCTTATAGTAAGTATGATGCAGAAGAAATACTTTTAGGAGAGAGATTCCAAAATGCCATTCTAGTTTGCATAAATTTGAGCCAGAGATTCTGGAAATTTATTTGGATGTGTTCTACCCCCCAAATAACCTCATCTTAACGCTTTCTCCCAGGATTTCTTCACTGCACTGTAATTCTGTGGGGACAAAAGCAAATGAAGTCAAGGTCAGATGGTCATGACCTCCCAGTGCCCTTTCTTCCTTCCTCAGAGAGATGAGACCCAATCAGACACACTGTAGGCTTCAGGGCCTCTATTCTTCTATAAACAGTTTGTTATATGAAGAGAGACAGATTACTCTCCATGTTCTCAAAAGAGGTATAATTTTTACATTTTTCTCATGCCTGGCATTCTCTCTCAGCCATTTCTTCCTCCTAATGGGATTTCTTGTAGACACACATATATTTATTATCCTAACATTCTTTTCTTTCTTCCTCATCTTGTTTTTTCAGTCTTGTCTGTTTTCAACAGAGAAAGTTGAAGGTTGTTTAACATGGTCTTTTTGAAGAATCCGGAAAAAAAAGTATCCAAACGTCTTTTTTTTTTTTTTTTGAGAAACTGAGGGCCAGTTTAAATCATAAAACCAGTCAGCCAACACTGATTGAATATAAAAACCTTTCTGCAAAGTATAAATAAATTAAAAAAATGCATATTTGTTATATATTAGCTAACCCTTAGGCAGAAGGAGATGCAAACAGGTCAACTAGCTTGCATTTAAATGAAGCATTATTAATAAGAGTCACAGCTGGTTAAAGGTATGGAAATAGCCCACTGTCCCACAATTAGAATTTCTCCAGAGTCATTAGTCCTTGGAAAAGATTCTGGTTCATACACAATGCTGACCTGGGAGCCCTGAAGTAACACCTACCAGTGAGGGAGGGACTCCCCCACTCTTAGGAGAGCAGAACAAAGATTATGTTGCTTGGGAGGCAACTTTGTATCTTGGTGGATCAAACATGGAATTTCCAGGATCTATCTTTCTAGCTGACATTAAAGGTTTTGAGTAGACCAATGGGACTTTCACCAGAATTAGAGTATCAGAGGTGCTACAGATGTTAAATGACATTATGTACTTAATTGATGTTTGCACTTGTTAACTTATAATAAGAATAATTCTAGGAGTTCCCATGGTGACTAGTATCCATGAAGACGCAGGTTCGATTCTGGGCCTCACTCAGTGGGCTAAGGATCTGGCATTGCTGTGTGAACTGTGGTGTAGGTCACAGACTCGGCTTGCATCTGTCATTGCTGTGCTGTGGTGTTGGCTGGCAGCTGTAGGTCCAATTAAACCCCTAGCCTGGGAACTTCCATATGCCACTGGTGTGACCCTAAAAAGACAAAAACAAACAAACAAACAAACAAAAAGAATAATTCTAGCTAATCCTGGAAATCCTCAAAATTTTTCTTTTACAGAAGTAGTCTGAACATTACTCGAATTTGAGAAAAACAAATTGCTGTGCAGAATGCCTCCCTGGGAATACAGCTGGGATGTACGTAACATTGTTAATTCCTTAATCTTCAGACTCCAGAGCCTGTGCTCACATGAAATAGAAAGTATTATTAATCTATACTCATGGAGTGCGTTTCAACCCACCCCATAAAGAGCAGCTCTAACTTACCTGCTTTATACTTTGGCTATCTCTATAAGATTTTATATCAATTAAAAACCTTTTTTTTTTTGGAGTTCTCTTGTGGTGCAGCAGGTTAAGGAGCCGGCATTTTCACCGCAGTGGCTTGGGTCGCTGCTGTGGTGCAGCTTTGATCCCTGGCCCTGGAACTTCCGCATGCCTCAGGTATGGCCAAAAAAGCCAACGAAAAAAGAAAACAAAACATTTTTAAAAAGCAGTGCAATGTAACACACTTCCCTGTTCCTTCTAAGAATCTTGGGTCATCTGGATTAGAATAAGCAGAAGAGAATGGAGCCATAATGATAAGTGTTTACTTCGAAAGGAGATGTTCCAGGATGTAATCACCCAAGTGTTGGATAACTTAATGGAAGAAATAATAAAAGCAACGTGCCTTTCTGACCTCTGAGTCTTACCATTTTAAGTGGGCAGGTACGGTTTGCTTTGCTAAATGAGACCGGAACAATAGTGTCTTTTAAACAATCCTTTGACTCTCATTTATAGGCTTGGAACAAAGCAAGGTATTAAATTCATTAAGCTTGCCTCTAATTCAGTGGTTCAATAACATAAATGCCATTTTACCTTTCAAGACCCTCAGAAAAACTTCCAATGATGGTTATGGAATCATTCTCCTACTATACTTCTCCAACCAGCTAGCACTGTGTGCACTTACTTCCCTGGCATTTGAGAATGGCCAGATTTGGGAAAGAACAAAAGGGAGGGCTTTGCTATTCAAAGAGAGGAATCCTTTGGAATTTCTAAGCAATAGGGGAATCCTCTCCAAATGGGATGCCTAGGGATGACTCAGTGGCAAGAACACACAGTTACATAGACAAATCATTCATTATTGAATTCATATACTCATTCATCCCATGTCATCTGAACAATAACTAGGTATGAAATATTTTGCTAGGCTTGAGGATAAAATGGTGACATGGGCCCTACTCTCAGGTAGTTTATGGTCTGAGGAGGAAGAGAAACATTGCATCAATAACTAATATGTAAAGTAAATATATAATTACAAAGTAGGATGAATACTATGGAGCAAAGGTATAGATGAGACTGTATATCGGGGGGTTATCCTAATTTGTGGGAATCACAGAGTAATGTATGTGGCGGTACCATTCACGGAAACACTTAAATAGGAAAGACAGCCAGGCCTGAGCAGAAATATCTTGGTTCCATTTGTGATAATCCAGGTTTGAGACAAGCATGCAGGAAAATCAAATAAACACTCAGATGGAGAAATCTGGATTAAAAACAGCATTTTAGGAATCTTTAACCAATAACTGATAAGCTGGAGGTGAGAATGAATTTACTGAGGGACAGAGTTAAAAAAGAAAAGAGGGCCTATCACTGAGTCTTGAGGAATTCCATTTAAAGATTAGGGAGAGATTAGTTGGCAAAGAATTTCAAAGAGTGGTCTGACAGAGGCAGATCCACTTTGCAGCTAATAAAGGTGAAGATTCTCTTGCCTGGGAGAAGCCTTAGCAATGGGTTTACATGGGTATATATTACTATAAAATTGTCACAAGAGTGCTACCTTTGCTTTTCTTCTTTTAAAGCCAAGCCTCAAATTGTAAGCCAAACTTCAGGTTTCATACATCTGCCCCTAACCAAGAGGAAGGAGCAAAACTAAGAATGACTGCATGGAATTTCAAGGTGAGGGGAACACTTCAGGAAGAGAGTGTGTAACAGTTATGAATGCATCTAAAGCAACAAGGAACATGAGGAGTGAAACATATCCACTGGATTCAGGTAGTGGGTGGTCACTGGTGTTCCTAGCAAGAGCCATCCAGTTCAACACTGTGATGGGGGCAGGCAGCCAGGTGCAGTTGGTTGATTTCAATTAACTGTGAAGGAGAAGGGAGAAAGTGTGGTATCTGGGGGGAGATGGGCTGGAGAGGTATTTCCTTTCTTCCTCCTTCTTTTCTATCCTTCTCTCTCTCCTCTTTCTCCTTTTCTCTCTCTTTTTCAAGATGGAGAGAGACTTGTGGGTGCTGACTGAAAGGGTATGCAAGATTGAGATTGTGTTGAAGAGACAAAAAGATAAGGTGGAATGAGTTTCCCTTTATCCTATCTTAACTTTCATCTTCAAAAGACTCAGAGGAAATGAGTAGCCATAGACTCCTGAAGAAATCTAGTCAGTGTTTTTATTTCTTCGGTGGGAAAAAAAAATCACACTGTTTACAAAAGCACAGGAGTCCTTGGGCTAAAGAGACTCTCTCTATCCAGGGCACTGAGCTCACTTTTACTCAACTCCTAGTCATTTGCAGGCAAATGTTCTATTTCACAGCTTTCTGAAAATATCCATTTAAAAACTCAAACCAGTTTACCTCTGATGCCTTGTATATTTTACAAGTCATGTTCTTCCTTAAATATTTGGTGAATGCTGTAGAAATATAAAATCCGTTTTTAAGACAAAAAATTACAGCTTGGCCAAAGAAAAATAGATACTTAATTCAGGATATTAAGATACATTCTTTAAATATTTTAAATTGGGATTCTGAGTATCCTTATTGCATACTTTAATATTAGATTTGATAAAGGGAGCAATTTTCTTCCACAGAGAAGATTACTGGGACTCAGGAACTGAAGATATCAGAAAGAAGCAGTACAAAATTGAAATGAATATCTTTCTCCTGACACCATGCAATTCTGAATCCTTCCTTCACTTTCTTTTTGTCGTTTAATTAGATCATCAGCCTAAGAATGCATATTGATGCGCTACAAGCGAACTTCTCAGAAAGTGAGAGTAGCCCCGCCCCCTATGAATCTTTTTAAGGTGTTTCACCTCATCACAGGCTACTTTAATAAGCTACCAGAGAGCAGTCCGTATTAAAAATGAGTCCCCAGAATTAAAAATAGAGGCTTCTAGTTCTCACAGGCTGCCAGAGTTTGCAAATAAAAATACAGGCTGCCCAGTTAAACTCGAATTTCAGATAAACAACGAATACATTTTTAGTGTAAATCTATCCCCAACAAGCATGGGACAGGCTTGTCCAAATTAATGGTTCTTTTTATTTGACAGTGACTTTAACGGGGCTTTTCTTCAGCAACTACACGGAATCCAACCCCCGGGTCCGTGGCTGATCGTCCACGGAGCTAGTTTAAACCCCGAGGCCGGCTGGCTGGGCCGCGCCCCCTGATTGGCCGAGGCGCGCCCGCGCCCCGCCGGCCGCAGGCGTCACGCAGCCCGGCAGCCCGGGAACCCGCCGCCGCCTCCGCGGCAACCCGGGTCGGCGCAAGTGCGGCGCGCGCAGGGGGAGGGGGCGCGGCGGAGCGCGAGGCTGGTGTCCGGCCGCCGGCTTCCGAGCGGGATTAAGTTTCTCGGTCGTGCGGGACCGCCTGTGCGCGTTTATCCGAAGCTCCTCGCCGGGCCGTTACTTCAGGACAGAAGAGAGCGAGCGTGGGCGAGGCGAGACTTTCCGAGTCCCCGGCCGACCCCGGCTCCCCAGCCCTCCGCCACTTTCGTGTCCCCGCCCGGGGCGGCCGCCGCGAGTCGGGTAAGCGGCGCAGGAACCCGGGCCCGGGGGCCGGAGCGCGCCCCCGCGCGCCGCGCGCGCGCGCTCTGGCCAGGAGGGTGCGCGGGTGTCCGGGGTTAGACGCGGGGGGCTGGGGCTGGGGCTGGGGCTGGGGCTGGGGTTAGGGTTAGGGCGGTGGGGGGGGTTGCTGGTGGACGAGGTGCTTGCCCCACCCCGTGGGCCCGGCGCTACTAGGAAGCCGCTGCTCCTCTGGGTCTTGAAAAGGATGGAGTCTGGAAGTTTCCTTTGCTACTCGCCAGGTCTCCGATTGTCTTCGTCCTTTCTGCTACCCCTCCCCCCTCTTTTTGCTCTTGTTGACTCTAAAAGGTTGAAAAGTTTCGTCTTTTCCTTCGCCTGGAGGGACATAGTAAGGGTGCCAAGGAGGGGGACCCCGGGCCTGGCGCTCCAGAGCCCGGGCGCCTGTTGCTCTCTGCTGGGGTGGCTGCTCCCGGGGCAGACTCCCCGTTCGTCGTTTCGCGGCGCTCAGCTGTGCGGGGTGGCCAAGGGGTGGGTAGACGCGCCCCCAAACTGGCGTCTCTCGCCTCGGCAGCAGGGCACCCAGAGCTCAGCTCACTGGTACCCGCCCCCACCTTCCATTCCTCCCCTTGGCGCCAGTGCCCTTTCATTCCCTAACGGGGTAGATGGGAACATTTTCCTCTCGCTTCCCCCTTTATTCCCTGCCCCCCCTCACCCCCACCCCGCGCTCGCCAGTGGGGCGCTTTTGTCTGCGATTAGCCCCGGGACGCCGAATGTTTCTGGGAAGCGCTGTTCCAAAGACATGTGTCTGCGTGTGCGTGTGTGTCTGTTTCAGCAGTGGTGATGGTGTCCGTTTTTGCTTGCGTTCTTTGCAGAGGCACAAAGGCTGGGCTATTCTTTCTGCAGATCTCGTGGAAATTCAAGCTGGGACTGCGGAATAGAGGAGGAGGGGCTGGGCGAGGGCTGGAGTTAGCCGCTGCAGCGCAATGACGGGGGCGAGTCTGGGGCAGCGGGACGGCCCCATCCATGTCCGGGGGTTTGGCTGCCCAGGTTAATCTGCTGGGGCAGAACGCTGGTTTGGGCGCGGTGTGCCTTGGAGTGGATATGTTGGCGGTCAGTGTTTCGTAGCTATCCTTAGATAAGAGGACCTTGACTTCACCAGCCTAGAAAGAGGCCTATGTTATTTTCATATGGAGAGCGGAATACTCTGAAAAGCGGCTAGACTTTGTCATCCAGCTAGGTCAACAGCTGTGGTGTAAACATCCCTTTTGTGTTTCTGTAGAGATTTCTCATTTAGGTAACCCTTTGCAGAATAAACAACACTCAGTCTAAAAAATTTACAAGGTGATGGTGTTTCACGTTTATTTGTTGAATTTGAGTATAGGCGGCTACAATGAACTCCTTGTAAGAGTCGCGTCATTGAAATTTGTGTAATATATACTTTGGCCTGTTCTAGAATTTAGGTACACAATTGCAGTTAAAAACCCAACAAAACTTGGAGTTCCTTGGCTTGAATCCTAATACAATGCAAAGCTCCAGGTGGATGCACCTGTGCTCTTCTTGCCTGAGGGAAGGGCTGAGAGGGTTTGGAGGACGATGGGGATAAGAGATGCCCAGATTTCCCGCTTGCTAATAGGGTAGTTTACACATGGGCTGGTTTATCTAAACTGGGCTGTATCATCCCCTCCCTCCCACCGCGCGGAGTTCACATTAGGATTTTTAAAAGCTGAGGTCTGTAAACTTAAGGGCCAAGACTGTTTGCTGCAGCTTGTTTTTTCCTGTAAGGTTTAAGAGCCAGGGAGGTTCTGTACATTTTTGAATGGTTAAAAAACGAAATCAAAAGACTACTATTCATGACCTGTGAAAATTGAAAATCATATTTCATTGCCTGTAAGTCAAGCTTTATTGGAATACAGCCACATTCATTCATCTTGTCTGTGACTCATTCTTAGTGACTGCTTTCACAGCAGCAGTCGCAGAGTTGAGTAGTTGCATATTTGAAATAGAGATGGTTAGCCTTCAAAGTCCGAAAATTTTGCTCTCTTACTCTGCAGAAAAAATTTGCCAGTCAAGATCGGACTTCAGAAGTATTGCTTACACACACCCTTTTGTGATAGGTGTATTGTTAAACTGCATTATCTTTTAGGTCCTGTTTCTGGTGTCCTATGAACTGGCAGACTGTTCCCCAGTAGGCAGACAAATTAAGTGAATGTATTGGATTTTCTTGTTTCTATGTTTCATTCTCAGAATGTTTTCTTAACCTTTTGGAATCTTTCATTTTTTGTTTTTATTTTTAAAAAATTTTTATGGCCACACCTGCTGCATATGGAAGTCCTTGTGCCAGGGATTGAATCCAGGCTGCAGCTTCAACCTACACCACAGCTGTGATAGCTTTCGTTTTTAGAATCTAGGACAATATGGGGTTTCTGATGATCAGAAATGATGTATTTAGTTATTTTAAGTTTAATGTAGATATCCATATCTCAGGGTGCTGTGTAGAGCTCTGGTGACTTCTAGATGCTCTGTTACCTGAGCAGCTTTAAGGATTATAGATTTGCTTATTTAGGTAGAGAGAGGTGGGGGTTAGAGGATGTTACAGGTTCCTTTTGTCAGTGAAAATAGTCAATAAAAAAGTGTGTTGGAGTTCCCATCGTGGCTCAGTGGCTAATGAACCCGACCAGTATTCATGAGGATGCGGGTTCAATCACTGACCTTGCTCAGTGGGTTAGGGATCCGGCATTGCTGTGAGCTGTGGTGTAGGCCTCAGATACAGCTCAGATCTGGCGCGGCTGTGGCTGTGGCGTAGGCTGGCAGCTATATCTCTTGATTCGACCCCTAGCCTGGGAACTTCCATTTTGCCACTGGTGCGGCCCTAAAAAGGCAAAAGATAAAAATAAAGTAAAATAAAAAAGTAAACAAGAGTTTTATTTGAACCAAACTAAGGATTATCTTGGAAGCCCGCTTCCCAGATTTTCTGAGAAACTGCTCCGGAGAAGGTTACATTACTTTTACATTAAAAAATAAATAAAAGAACAGACCAGAACATACACAGTGAGGCAGTATGGCCTTGGAACGTGGTAGAGGAGTTTTATCTTTAAAGGAAGACCAGCATTCGCTTCCCATGAAGAGCAGCATTTAATCTTTGTCTTTAATATGGACATTTCTTACTTCTGGTGAGTGTACCCGTTTCTTCAATAAAAAGCAGATGTACAGTGGATGTTTGATAGGCCACAAATAGAATATTTTAGTTAGCATAAAATTCAGGTTAACTCCTTATAAAGCCAGAAGGACTCCCCTATATCTCAATATGTGAAACTTTATTTGATCACTTTCTATAGGCAAGTTGTCACTTAGGCAAAGGTAATTTCACCACTCCTCGTTCCTGCCTCATTTGTGAAAACTGAAAAAAAATCATCACGTTTATCTCAACATATTACTACTAGATAGCTCATATGTGTATTATACTTCTCACTTGTGTTTCCTTCCATTCCTTGGCTCCTTTCAGTATTTCTTCTGGTCTCTTTTGTTTCAGTTTTCTTTCTTCCTTTGGTACACCCCTTACTTTTATCACCTGAGTCGCCGACTGTTGTTGCAGGGAGGAAGAGATGTCAGTCACTTTTGGGTTGCTGCTGTGGCGTGAGTTCTGTCCTGGGCCTGGAAACTTTGACAAGCCATGGGTGTGGTCAAAAAAAAAATTTAGTGCCCATATATGGTGAGGGAGTAGAGGCTGTCCTCAGAGTTTAGGCAGGATGGAGTTGCCTTCCTGTGAAACACTTCCCAGGAAGGTTTGAAGGCTTCATTTAGTAGATAGTAATAGATAGATTAGGAAGTATGTTATATCGGGTTAGGCCCTGGGTAGAGCACAAAATAAATATACTGTTCCAGAAGCTTACTGTCTTAGTTGGGAAAATAAACACACAGAGGAAAGAATAAAATGTTTTGAGAGTTAGAGGGATTAAAGAAATTAGACATCAACATAGGGTTGCATGCTGGCACCTTGTAGGTGACTGTCATCTTCCTGTGTCTTTACACAGTCTTCCCTCTGTGTATGACTATGTCCTAGAGGACACTGGTCACATTGGATAAGGCACTACCCTAATGACCTCATTTAACCTTAATTACCTCTTTAAAGACCCTGTCTCCAAGTATAGTCATATTCCAATATATGGGGTGGGGTTAGGACTTCAACCTAAGAACTTTTGAGGGAGACAGGATTCAGTCCATATCAAATTCTTGCAGAATCTCTGAGACTCTTACAGGCTATAGGTTGTAAACTAGTGAGACCTTGAAGATTTGGGGTAGGATCTAGTTCAGGGGTAGGGAGGTTGGTCCTGTAGAAGGTATAACTGAGCATTATTGTAGTAATTTGATGTTTGGAAAGAGAAGGAAACTGCTGTGTGAGGAAAAAGCTGTTTGACCTTTGATCTAGAGCCATTTGTTTTCTTTCTTCTGGTGTTCACTGGGAAAGAGGCCCTTTCTTTTTGTAGACACAGCATTAGTTTTCTTTTTAAATGCTTCATAAAATCATCAATTTTCTTAAAATAGCTCTACTTTCTCTCAAGAATGATTAAAACTTTCAGTTCAGCAAAGATGAAATATTAGAGTTAAAATATCTCATGATGGTTTTGTAGTTTGATTTAAACAGTATCATTTATTGTTTAAATTACATTGATCTGAAAACTGTATATACTGTGCGTGTTTTGTGGGCAAATAGTTGGCATAGTTTTTTTTCCCTAGGAATTTCTTTACCTTTTAGGAAAAACATATTTAAAAAATAGTTTATATCCTGTATCATAAAATAACAAAGACTTTTTGAAGTGTTGAAATTGTATTTGTGAGAGAAATGGTAAAACAATTCTTTCAAATTTGGCCAGCTGAGTTAAGGGGAAAAAGAAAAAGGTAAAAGAAGGCTTAAATTCTTGCTTTTTTCCTCCTTGCCTGTGGTGGTTAAATTCGTTTGGTCTAGGGAATTCTTATCCTTATCTTCCTTTTAGTTTTATTTACATCTGCAAAGTCAGTATTCATTGTTATTTTCTTGTAAACCACTCTACCTCCAGATCTAAGGTACTTTAAATTAACATAGGATGGGGAAATTGAAAAAGAAAACATTTGTAAGAAAGGAAAAAACAGAAACATCAGCTACGGAAACAAAACAGTACAAAACACAACCTAAGGAAAAACTTATTTAGATTGTATTTTTGATTCATTGTTAATAGTATATGTTTTATGATGCTTTTCATTTACTCTATTGCTTATGTTTTAAGACTGTAATTTTAGTAAAATACATAAGATAATTGTTTAGTAACTTTTTTGATAATAAAAAAGCATGTTTAAAAATATGGACAATATAGACAAGTGCACAGAGGCAGACAACTTACCTGTAGTTCTATCATCTAGGTACAGTTGCCTCCCCAAAGAAATACGTATTGTGTGCAATTAGGATGCTTAACTTACTTTGATATACAAATGAACAAATAGAGCTGTTGATCAGTAGTTTTAATTAACTGTCCATTTTCTCAGTGAGGATAGTATAATTTGAGATTATTAAACATCTGTACAGGTGAATTAAAATGAATAAGGTCTGTGTGAGCCAATGTCTCTTGATTCTTTGAAGAGGTATCATATGCCTAATTACTATGTTGCACACAGGAAACCAGAGGAAAATGCATTTTTTATCTTTATTTTTTTTATTCCTGCACCTACAGCATATGGAGGTTCCAGGACCAGGGATTGAATTCAAGTTGGGCCTGCAACCTATGCCCGATCCTTTAATCCACTGCACCAGGGAGGAATTGTACCTTCCTAGCAACCCCAGTTGCTGTAGTCAGGTTCCTAACCCCTTGCACCACCCTGGTAACTCCAAGTATGCATTTTAATTTTTAATTTTTAATTTGTTGCTTTTTAGGGCCACACCCACGGCATATGGAAGTTCCCAGGCTAGGGGTCGAATAGGAGCTGTAGCGTCTGGCCTATGCCACAGCCACAGCAGCGCAGGATCCCAGCCACGTCTGTGACCTGCACTACAGCTCACGGCAATGCTGGATCCTTAACCCACTGAGTTAGGCCAGGGTTCGAACCCATGTCCTCATGGATACTAGTCAGATTCATTTCTGCTGCACTGCAGTGGGAACTCCTCCAAGATGCATTTTTAAATCCTGATCTTGGCTTAAAATTAAATGTTCCATGGACCTATAGTTAATTTTGGGGTGATTTTATATTATGTAATTAGATGGTCCCTAGTATCCCATGCTTCAGGGAACTAGCTGCTGAAAATGCTCATGGATATCTATTATCCTGTACTCAGAAGACGTCACTAAACTAACAAAACTGTGATGATAGAACCGTAAAGATTAAAGATTATTCTGCAACTTAAAAGATCCTCTCTAATCTGTATGCCCAACTCCTCGTATATGTTACTGGGCCCCCCTAACAGTTCCTGTTTGTCTGAGGCATTCTGGATAAAGTTAAAAAAGGTTTAGACCACGTACTACCCTTTCATCTCCCCCAATCTTCCAAGGATATTTTACTTAAATAAGTCAAACATGCTTCTGGGCAAATTTTATTTGCTGCTGTAGCACTGGAGGGGCGTGAACTGTAGGATTCTGTGGAGTTTTTCCTGACACCCTCCTCCTCCTTTCCACCACATTTGTGGGTTTTGTGGTCGTGGTGAATGTAGTCATCCTGTTCCCTTTTAGAAAAGGAAAGCACCGGAATGCGTCTTAGTATGAAATCTGCATAATGTATACACACACATACACAGCCCCTGGGCCTGAATTATTGCTCCCCAGGCAGCTCTCTTAAGATTAGTGAACACCTCTTGAGCGCTAAACTCAGAATGTTTAGGCCCCACCCTTTTCTCAGGAAGGGCTGACTGAGGGCTTGTTTTTAAGTATTTTATTGAGATCTGATTTATATTTCACAAGTGATAAACTGCGCATATTGAAGTGTACAGATTGTTGAATTTTGGCCCTTGTGCAACCATCCTCACAATTAAGATAGTGAACATATTTATTCCCCCCCCC